>JAEIGI010000070.1:0-236511 GCA_018903615.1 Drosophila neocordata
TGTGTGTGCTAATTAATATGTTGAAATTAAAAGTTTGTCTACTTAGCAGATTCTCCACCGATGCGATGCTGGGGTCGAGAGGAAGAATATCCGGCTCGAAGGACCAATGTTTGTGGGGGGGGCGAAGAGCTTCTGTTTGGCAGACAATTAGGAAATGAAATTAATACGACGCGTTAACTTCGTTTGATTAACACACGATTTATTAGGATGTGAAGTACACAGGTTACGTTGGCCACTTGGCGATACAAAAAGATTTTAAAGATTTAGGTGTTTGAAAAATGTACGGGTGTACGGGTATACGAATTGACGGGATGAAAGTCAAAAAGCGAACTAACTTAAGATGGAGTTCTCCATCCCAAAACTCCATATCATCCCAGGTGTGACCGTCTGTGTCCGAATTCGCTCCTCACCCGCTGTTCACCCTTTCTGGCGTGAACAACCTTGATTTTCCCTTTTTAATTTTTCGAAGTCTTCTTATTTTCGTGTTCTGCAATATTGTTTTGATTGGTGAATTGATTTGTGTTTTTGCATTGTTTATATTTAAAACAGTCTTGGAAAAGGAAATATTTTGTTAAAAAAAGAGAAAAATGTGCTATCCTTTATAATAGGCGAAAAGTAAAAAAAAATTTGTGTGTGTTTCTTTTTTCCTACGATTTCCTTTTTTTTTCCCACTTTAGCAGTTTGCACTTTTTTTTTTTTTTTTTTTGCTGTTATATTTTCTTCCTGATTTTTTTTTATAAATGTATAAACGTATATTTGCTCGTGGCACAGTGGTCAGTGATTGATTCTGTGCCACTCAAAAAAAATTTTTGTTAATATTGTGTTCTTCTCTTTTTTTTTATATATATATATATATATACATTCATTGTACAGTTATCAGCGATTGATTCTGTACATGTATGTATTAGTATGCATATGTGTATGTATGTATGAATTTATATATATTCTCTTTTTGTATATATTTATTAAAATTTCTTTTTCTTTTTTATATACATTTATGACACAGTGATCAGCGATTGATTCTGCGCATGTATTGATAAGTATGCATATATGTATGTATGCATGTATGCATTTGTATATATATTCTTTTTTTGTATATATTTATTAAAATTTTCTTTTTATATACATTTATGACACAGTGATCAGCGATTGATTCTGCGCATGTATGTATTAGCATGCATATATGTATGTATGCATGTATGCATTTGTATATATATTCTTTTTTTGTATATATTTATTAAAATTTTCTTTTTATATACATTTATGACACAGCGCATGTATTGATTAGTATGCATATATGTATGTATGCATGTATGCATTTGTATATATATTCTTTTTTTGTATATATTTATTAAAATTTTCTTTTTATATACATTTATGACACAGTGATCAGCGATTGATTCTGCGCATGTATGTATTAGTATGCATATATGTATGTATGCATGTATGCATTTGTATATATATTCTTTTTTTGTATATATTTATTAAAATTTTCTTTTTATATACATTTATGACACAGTGATCAGCGATTGATTCTGCGCATGTATGTATTAATATGCGTGTATGTATGTATACGTGTATGCATTTGTATATACATATATTCTCTCTTTTGTATATATTTATTAAAAAAAAAAATTTTATATATACGTTTATGACACAGTGGTCAGCGATTGATTATGCACATTTATGTATTTATATGTGTGTATGACATATATTCACTTTTTATATTTTTTTTTTTTTTTTTTTTCCACTTTCCTTTTCCATTTTTATACCCTGTACCCATAGGGTAAAAGGGTATATT
Source organism: Drosophila neocordata (assembly GCA_018903615.1). Lineage (NCBI taxonomy): Eukaryota > Metazoa > Arthropoda > Insecta > Diptera > Drosophilidae > Drosophila > Drosophila neocordata. Next base: position 1,802 of record JAEIGI010000070.1, read on the forward strand.
AAAGTCGCTAAAATGTATGTAACAGGCAGAAGGAAGCATTTCCGACCCCATAAAGTATATATATTCTTGATCAGCATCAATAGCCGAGTCGATTGAGACATGGCCGTCTGTCCGTCTGTCCGTCTGTCCGTCCGTCCGTCCGTCCGTATGAACACGTGGATCTCAGAGACTACAAGAGCTAGAGCAACCAAATTTGGTGTCAGCATTCGTGTAGTGTCTACGCAGATCAAGTTTGTTTCAAATTTTTGCCACGCCCACTTCCGCCCCCGCAATTTAGGAAAAACGAATAACTAGTGTTATATTGAACCTAGCGTATTTTTATTTGGCACAACCAATAATATGGCCAAAAGGTATCAGCCGACCAAATTTTGTTAAAATCGGACAAGAAATATCGGAGATATATCAATGTACAATTTGTACTGAAACGCCCAGTGCGACATTGCGTAGTAAGTGTGAGCGAGATAGCATGCGTTCGTTGCTGCCGCTTGTGAGGGGAATTGTAGTTTATACTAATGGCAAATTTTAAGGAGTTCGATTTAATAAAGTTCCTCACTTGGTACAGGGTATATTCAAAGTCGGCAGGGACGACTTGCTTGCTTCATTATACCTTTGCAAAAAAGGTATATTAATTTTGGTCAGAAGTTTGCAACGCATAGAAGGAAGCATCTCCGACTATCTAAAGTATATATATTCTTGATCAGCACGATGAGCTGAGTTGATATAGCCATGTCCGTCTGTCCGTCTGTCTGTCTGTCTGTCTGTCCGTCTGTCTGGATCAACGCAATCTCCTCCGAGACCCTTAAAGCTACAGAGCTGAAATTTTGCACCTAGGCTTCGTTTTGCTGCAGGCATTGTATATCTCGGAATCATTCTGATCGGATGACTATATCATAAAGCTCCCATAGGAACGATCGGTCGTGAATAAGCTTTAACCTCAATAACTTTGTTAATTTCCAACGAAATATTACGAAAGCCGGTATTTGTGAATTTTATGTACTTCTTAACATATCCACAAAGTTTCATCAAAATCGGTTGACTATATCATATAGCTCCCATAGGAACGATCGGTCTTGAATATGGATTTCGAGCAATAACTTGGTTGTTTTAAAAGCGATTATGAATAAATTTGGTGTTTATGGTTTTTAAATACTTTCTAACATATCGGAAAAGTTTTATCAGAATCGGGGCACTATATCATATAGCTCCCATAGGAACGATCGGCCAAAAAATTGGTTTTAGATGAAAATCTTGGTTATTTTAATAGCGATTCACTCTAAATTTGGTATATGTAAGTTTGGTATAGATAAAAATGTGTCTGTTGAGTTTTAACAGAATCGGCCGACTATATGATATAGCTCCTATAGGAACAATAGGACCAAAAAAAATTTTTTTTTACTCGAAAATTTCTTTTTCTGGAGCCACGGGCATGATTAGTTTTATATACTTTCTTATAATTCTGGTAATTTATATGTAATTGATAAGAACAGTTTGCAAAGGTATCCGAACTTCGGCGTGGCCGAAGTTAGCCCATCCTTCTAGTTTTTTTTTTACATTGTTTTCCTTACTTACAGTAATACTAAAATAAGATCTTTGGTTACCAGCTGCGCCAGTTACCTCTCCGGAGCGATAGAGCGGGTTTGATTCCAATGTCCTTTGGAGAATTTGACCTTTGCCAGTTTGAGTTGACCAATTTCCCAGTTTAATAAATTGACGACCAGTTCGGTTAGTATTCACAATTGAAGTGAAGTTCTTTATTTTAACATCTTTAGTTGGAGTTTCTACTGTTTACAAAAAATGCTTACGTCTTTAATTAAATTCTCGCCCACGCAGGAGCTTGTGTATTAAAAGTTAAAAGGTGCTGATACTGAAAATTTGAGTGAATTCGTTGTCCAGAATGGTCGGTTGCAAAACTTAGAGTTTGTTGCTCAATAGTTGGACATTTCATCTAGTGAGCGACGGGGTTGTGGAGGGAGTGAGATGTATGCTGTGGTAACTCGCGCACCTCTCGAATCTATGACGAAGTATAACTATTAGGTAAGGAATGGGAAAATGGGTTTTCCATCCCCCATAGAACCACCAATTCAGGTACAGGTGCGGGATACATACTATTTCTGGGTATTTCCGAGAAAACTTTCGAAGCAGATATCACCCCTTTCACCTACGCGAGAATTGTTAAAACAAAATTGTGAATGGAAATTATGCAAAACCTTTTAGCATCCCTTTTTAAACAGGTACTTGTTGGGGTTATTCCTGATATGTGCTTGTACCCCAAACTTCCGTTACCAATTAAAAGGATTACATATTCCAAAGCAAATTTTTTGATCCTAACTGATAATTAAAGAGCAGGCTCTCTATATGTCGCAGTCCCTTTTTAATCGCGTATACGCCCCAAAAAAGAATATGTGTAAATCCACATTTTGATGTAGGTATATCCATATATATTGCTTATAAAAAATTAAGAGATGCATTTTACATGTAAATAGGGGTATGCAAAATCAATTAACTTAATTTAAATGACGAAAAAAAATACTCCAATATATTTAAAGTAAAGTTATGCACCAAACTCTTTACATTAAATCGAAATGTCGAGGCCCAATATAAAATATGGTCAGCGGATGCATATTTGCCTTTTGGTTTTTTCTAAATTGGAGGGGCGGAGTTGGGCGTGGCAAAAATTTGAAACAAACTTGACCTGCGTAGATACTACAAGAATGTTGTAACCAAATTTTATTGGTCTAGCTCTTATAGGCCCTGAGATCTACGTGTTCATACGGACGGACGGACAGACGGACATGTCTCAATCGACTCGGCTATTGTTGCTGTTTAAAAATATATATACTTTATGGGGTCGGAAATGCTTCCTTCTGCCTGTTACATACATTTTAGCGACATTAAAATACCCTTTTAGTCTATCTGTACAGGGTATAAAAAGTCTGTTTGCCAAGTTAGCTCATCATTCTATATTTGTCTTAAAGCTGGTTGAAGAACGAATAGAACTACAGAAATGTTGTAATTGGGATGTTATATATTTCTCAAAAGCCTTCAGAATAGCAGACAATTTGGAAATACCTCTTGAAACGATTCTTTTTGGTTCTTACTTGCGGCAGAGCCGGATTTCAGGTGTGGGTGTACGACACAACGAATTTATATTGCGCGCTGGTGAAATGAGAAGATCAAGTTGTTCTTTCTTTTAACAAAACGTTATAATTTTATTGGCAATTTGAGTGATGGATGTTGGTGTGGCCAGAGATTTTCTGCTACACCTGAGCCAGGAATACTCCTGGTCTTCCTCAACTGTGCTAGGAATACTCCTAGACTTCCCTGCCTGTGCTAGGAATACTCCTAGACTTCCCTGCCTGTGCTAGGAATACTCCTAGACTTCCCTGCCTGTGCTAGGAATACTCCTGGTCTTTTTTAACTGTGCTAGGAACACTCCCAAACTTCGCTAAAACTGCTAGGAATAGCTCCTAGTCTTCAATATTCTGCTAGGAATAACTCCTAGTCTTCAATATTCTGCTAGAAATAACTCCTAGTCTTTTACGTACTGCTAAGAATAGCTCCTAGTCTTTTACGATCCGCTAGTTGTAGCTTCTAGTCTTGTGATCTGCTAGGACTAGCTCCTAGTTTTTAATACACTGCTTGGAATGGCTCCAAGTTTTTAATACACTACTAACCTTAACCCTTTAATTGTAGCCATGATAGGGAAGGATTATCGGATACGACTTAGCACGCCTCCACTTTTACATTTTCACGTATGTGTCACTTTGTTGACCTCGCTTGTTTACTTTACTTGTTGAATCTTCACTTGTGAATTCTTTACTTGCACCTTGCTGGTCCAAGTGATACTTCGCTTGTTTCCTTCGCTTTCTAACTGAATGCCCTCTGTGTCTCAGCCGTGTCTATTTATAGGCATTGTGACGAATCACAAATTTTGGTACTTTTTATATATTAATACATATAGCATTAAGCTTACCCTCAGAATCCATATTCTCTAATGACTAAAGGGGATAAGTTCATCATTAGGTTGCCGTTTCTAGCAAGAGAGCAATTGTTTTTTTATTTCCCTTTTTTTTCTCTTTCGCATTCCAATAGTCAGCGACGCCGACGCACCAACCACCACACCGTCGGTACAGTCGGCACCAACAAAGCAAACAAAGACTCAAACAGTGAAACAAAGACAAAACAGAACAAAAGAAAAATACAGGAAAGAATAAACAATATACGGAAAACATACATCACAGGATTAAAGGAAAGCTCAAGAAAATTTCATTAATTATACCCACTCCAGTATACCGATGCGGGTAAGCCCTTCCTACACTAGGATAGTGTGGTATTAGGCAGTTAGCATAGAAAAACATGTGAAGTTAGAAAATAATAAAAAAAATAAAACTTGAAACAGTGACCCTTGATATTTCTTATTCCTATTCCTTCTTTTTTTGGTTGTGACTTCCCAAATTATAAGTGTTCATTGCAGATCAATAGTCATAGTCAATTAGATATGGAAAGCAGACTTAGTGCTTTTTAATATTTATTTCGGTGTCCGGGTAATACCCTAACCGAAATAATATTAAAAGGTCATGTCGTTAGAATAAATGTTGTGTCCAGTGTCCTGGTAATAACCTAATTGAAATGGTGATGGGCGTACATGTGCCGACTTAGTGCCATTTAATATTATTAGACATCCGGGTAATACAGTAGTCGATGCAATATTAACTGCGCATGAACAGGGAAGCACTTTAATGTAGTTCAATGTATAGCTAGTAAAGTGGTCGTGATGCCATTTGGTTAATATTTCAGTGTCCAGGTAATACCCTAACTGAAATATTACCAATTGTGTATCGGACTACTCAGTGTCATTTAATATTTATTTTGGTGTCCGGGTGATACCCTAACCGAAATAATATTAAATGTATGCCATTGTATACATGTTGTGTATCTCTCCCATTGTAGAGTGTTCACCCCAAATAAGCGGCTCTAATAGTAATTGTTTAATTTCGTGTCTCGTGTTATTTATTGTGTATCCACTGTAGTGTATAGTGAGTTTGAGATATGTACCCCGGCTAGAAAACTTCCTTAAAGATGGCGTCCGAGCAGGGACCTCGAGAATGATTTTAACTTAATTAGGAATGTTTATTGTAGGAATTAATTTTTATACCCTGTACCCATAGGGTAAAAGGGTATATTAAAGTCGCTAAAATGTATGTAACAGGCAGAAGGAGACATTTCCGATCCCATAAAGTATATATATTCTTGATCAGCATCAACAGCCGAGTCGATTGAGACATGCCCGTCTGTCCGTCCGTCTGTCCGTCCGTCCGTCCGTATGAACACGTGGATCTCAGAGACTAAAAGAGCTAGAGCAACCAAATTTGGTGTCAGCATTGGTGTAGTGTCTACGCAGATCAAGTTTGTTTCAAATTTTTGCCACGCCCACTTCCGCCCCCGCAATTTAGGAAAAACGAATAACTAGAGTAAAATTAAAGGTAGCGTATTGCTTTTTGGCACACCTAATAATATGGGCAAAAGGTATCAGCTGACCAAATTTCCTTAAAATCGGACAAAAGATATCGGAGATATTCTATATACATTTTGTACTGAAATACCAAGTACGACATTGCGTAGTAAGTGTGAGCGAGATAGCATGCGTTCGTTGTTGCCGCTTGTGAGGAGAATTCTAGTTTGAACTGATGGCAAATTTTAAGGAGTTTGATTTAATTAAGTTCCTCTACTTGGTACAGGGTATACTCAAAGTCGGCAGGGACGACTTGCTTGCTTCATTGTGGATTAAAACCCCACTATTTTTTATTTGTCAGCAGGCATAGAAACGACTTCCTAGAATTTATTTTCCAGTCACCTATAAAATATTATTCTGAAAAAAAAAAATAAATAAAATATTGCTTCCATATACTATTGAAAATAAAAAGAATTAACCAATTATATTATATTATAGTATGGTCGCATTATATTATATCATTTAATTATATTCACATATAAAATATTATTTGGGGAAATTTAGTTTTATATATTAATGCAATATACCATTGGCAAACAAATTTATAAATTATATAAATTATATTATTTCGGACAAGGGTAACGGTAACTATCCTAAAGTCATCGACAGAGTCACAACAGAAGCCAGTAGAACCAAAACCACGTGGAATTATTATACCCTGTACCCATAGGGTAAAAGGGTATATTAAAGTCGCTAAAATGTATGTAACAGGCAGAAGGAGACATTTCCGACCCCATAAAGTATATATATTCTTGATCAGCATCAACAGCCGAGTCGATTGAGACATGTCCGTCTGTCCGTCTGTCCGTCCGTCTGTCCGTCCGTCCGTCCGTATGAACACGTGGATCTCAGAGACTATAAGAGCTAGAGCAACCAAATTTGGTGTCAGCATTGGTGTAGTGTCTACGCAGATCAAGTTTGTTTCAAATTTTTGCCACGCCCTCTTCCGCCCCCGCAATTTAGGAAAAACGAATAACTAGAGTAAAATTAAAGGTAGCGTATTGCTTTTGGGCACACCTAATAATTTGGCCAAAAGGTATCAGCTGACCAAATTTCGTTAAAATCGGACAAAAAATATCGGAGATATTCTATATACATTTTGTACTGAAATGCCAAGTACGACATTGCGTAGTAAGTGTGAGCGAGATAGCATGCGTTGGTTGTTGCCGCTTGTGAGGAGAATTCTAGTTTGAACTGATGGCAAATTTTAAGGAGTTTGATTTAATTAAGTTCCTCTACTTGGTACAGGGTATATTCAAAGTCGGCAGGGACGACTTGCTTGCTTCATTTTTTACAAATAATCGACAGCGTCATCTAGTATAACGGCAGAGTCCCAAGAGAAAAAAGAGTCTAAGTACAAGAGGAGAGAGGCAGGAGAGATAAAGTATAGGAGTTTAGAAAAAAAAAATATTACCGCTCGTTTTCCATCACGCTTTATTCCTATGAGAAGGGGGTATACGGGAGTGTTGTTGTTTCTCTTTGGTCGACGTAGCCGCAACTGGATCTTTTGGAGGCTCACTCTTATGAAGCGGAGGCTTCGACGCCAGCAGAGCAGAGGACTTGACGATAAAATCATGGTATCAACTAGGCAGAGTCAATATCCAACCTTCGGGGAGTCACCATCCAACCGTTAGAGAGTCAATATCCAACCTTCAAGGAGTCAACATCCAACCTTCAGGGAGTCAACATCGAGCCGTCGAGGACCACAGCAGTCTAAGTTCCAAGGATAAAAAAGGATACCAGGAGTCTAAGTTACAAAGGAATCAACGGTGAACATCCTGCAACAGCCTAAGTTACAAGGATATCAGCGGAGGCTACACCAAGCAATCAAGAAAACAAAGAATACAATGAAGAAACAAAGACCCACAACCAGAAAAACACCGTCAACTACAAGGACATATATTCACAAGGATATGCAAAGAAAATTTTTGTGACTAGTGAACAAGAAGGAAATATATATATATTTAAATCAACAAGGCCATCAAAAAAAAGTAAACAGGATTAAACAAAAAAAAAGGAAAAAAAAATTTTAATAATAAAAAGATGCACACAAGTTACAGCTAAGCCAAGTGCACAAGGACATACAGACGTAATCTAAAGCAAGTCCACCAACAGGATACATCCTTCGAGAGAATACGACAACAACTAACAGTGAAATTGTAAAACAGAAGTCAACAATGCATATAAAATGGATCAGCTACAGACGCAAATCGAATTGGAAAGTTTGTTTACGAGTTCGACCTGCAATTAGGTGGAACTGTAGAGGAATTGCGCAGTCGGTTTGCTAACTTCGCATCTCAGGAGGATCATCTACCAGAAGTACTCGCCCGCCTAATAGAACTGAAAACTCAATATGGACAAGCAGCCACCAACGACCGCACACTAGATGTGAAGCCACGCTCACGACCTACTTCCCCTGCCCAGCTGATCGACGAACACTCAAAGGATACCGACGTCGAGATAACCCGCAATCGTCTAACTCCGACACTGCCACTGGTGTCCAATACCCCAGCGACTGGAACTGCCCAACTGTCTCTAGAGATCCCACGCCGGGCAACATAAGGAATCACCGACAACACAGGATATGCCGCCATCCCGGAGTATCAGCTATATAGAAGACGCATCGATTTCAAGGAAGTGAGAACATCAACTCTCACCATGAGACTGGACTTAGACGTACATCAACCACTGTCCATCCAACGCCAACTATGCTGGACGAAACGGATTTCATAGCCCTGAGATCGTGCAAACTACAAGGAAAACTAGTACTTTGGAGAACGAGAACATGATTAATGAAGCAAGCAAGTCGTCCCTGCCGACTTTGAGTATACCCTGTACCAAGTAGAGTAACTGTATTAAATCAAACTCCTTAAAATTTGTCTTCAGTTCAAACTAAAATTCTCCTCACAAGCGGCAGCAACGAACGCATGCTATCTCGCTCACACTTACTACGCAGTGTCGCACTAGGCATTTCAGTGCAAATCGTACATTAATATATCTCCGATATTTCTTGTCCGATTTTAACGAAATTTAATCAGCTGATACCTTTTGGCCAAATTATTAGGTGTGCCAAATAAGAATACGCTATCTTTAATTTTACTCTAGTTATTCGTTTTTCCTAAATTGTGGGGGCGGAAGTGGGCGTGGCAAAAATTTGAAACAAACTTCTTCTTCAAACTGCGTCGACATTACACGAATGCTGACACCAAATTTGGTTGCTCCAGCTCTTGTAGTCTCTGAGATCCACGTGTTCATACGGACGGACGGACGGACGGACGGACAGACGGACAGACGGACATGTCTCAATCGACTCGGCTATTGATGCTGATCAAGAATATATATACTTTATGGGGTCGGAAATGCTTCCTTCTGCCTGTTACATACATTTAGCGACTTTAATATACCCTTTTACCCTATGGGTACAGGGTATAAAAAGGCCTACCAGTTATCTGACGTCCCATTGACCAACGTCGAGCTTGCCGCCGATGCAGTGAGATTGGCCACTTCGCCAGAGATTGCAACAAACCTGGTAATCTTCTGTTGGGAGTGTGGTCGACGAGGACGACGTACTATTGAATGCTGTCGGCAATCGGGAAACGACGGGCGCCTTCGTTTGAACGGGGATCAACCCCAACTCTAGATATTCTCAGATTCGAAAAGGATCGCATCAAAGCGCGTATAAGCGTTAATCACACCCTAGTGGATGCGACAATCGATACAGGTGCCACCGTAGCTTCATCAGTGAACACTTGGCTCAGCAACTGGGATTAGCCGATGATTGGAGAGATGTACGAACCGTGATTCACCTGGCCGACAGCTCACAGAAGGAACTTAGACGAGCTTTACGCCTTGAAGTATCGTTAGGAGTCAAGCCTGTACCCCTATCTCTACTTGTATTACTAAATATCATGGACCAACTCATCTTAGGAACAGATTTTCTAAAAGGGATTGGAGCTACCATTCGCTGCGGAGAAAATTATATACAACTCGAAACACCTACAGTGCATTGGAAGAAGCCTGTCTCTCATTCGATCATCGTCAACACTCCCGAGGAAAGTTCTACGAAACTCATAGCCGGACATCCCACTCAGACAGAGGAAAACAACCCTCAAGCATCTTCACCGAAGTTACCCGAGCATAGCCACAGCCCTTATGTTCAGATCTTACCCTCACCACAGGAAGATGCAATCAGGAAAAACCCTTTCAGAAGCCCCACCGAGAAAAGCATGCAACGAGAACAAGCCCCAGCCTCGCCAGAAGTATACCCAACGAAGACAAGAACTCTGACGACCAAGTTATATCCCGTTTCCTAGCAGCAGAGTTACCAAAGTTTGAGACGCTACAAGGAATATCTCACATTCCAGAACACGTCATCACGATCAAAGACGATCGACCTATCAAGCAACGTTATTACCCACGAAACCCGGCACTGTAACAAATAATCAACGACCCAGTGGATCAACTACCAAGAAGACCAGATCGAGCCCTCCAAAAGCCCACACAGTGCGGCTATTGTCCTCGTTGGAAAAAAGACAGGGGATACTCACATATGCATCGACTTTAGACAGATCAACGCTCAGTCTATACGGGATGCATACCCACTGCCAAGAGTCAATCATATCTTGGAGAGACTTAGAGATGCCAAGTATATCTCAACCTTGGATCTCAAAAGTGGTTATTGGCAGATACCTCTGGCAAAGACTAGCCGTGAATCTACGGCATTCACTGTTCCAGGACGAGGCTTATTTCACTGGAAAGTCATGCCTTCGGCGTCCATTCCGCCTCGGCTACTTTTCAGCGAGCACTCAACAGCGTAATCGGACCCGAGATGGAACCCCATGCCTTTGCCTATCTCGACGATATAATCGTCAATCGAACTCTGGAAGAACATATGGCCCACCTTCAAGAAGTCTTTCGACGTCTAAGAGCAGCTAACTTTAGAATCAACCAAGCGAAGTGCAAGTTCTTTAGACGACGTCTTCAGTTCCTTGGACATGTCATCAGCGAGCATGGTATACATACGGATCCCGAGAAGATAGCAGCAGTTAAAGAATTATCACCGCCCACCAATGTGCGTCAACATTGTCGATGTCTAGGCATCGCTTCATGGTACCGCAGATTTGTCTCAGACTTCGCTAATGTGGTCCAACCGATGACTTCGCTGCTCAAGAAGAGCACCAACTGGGATACAAACCAGCAACAAGCATTAGAAGAACTAAAAACCAGGTTAACCTCAGCACCCGTCTTGGCTGGTCCCGATTTTCGGGAAAAATTCTCTTTACAAACAGACGCCAGCGCCTATGGACTAGGAGCGGTCTTTACGCAACGATTGGAAGGAGCAGAACGAATCATCGTTTATGGCAGCAGAAGATTGTTACTAGCCGAAGAAAATTACTCTGCCACGGAAAAGGAATGCCTTGCCATAGTTTGGTCAATCAAGAGAATGCGCGGATACTTAGAAGGATATGGCTTCGATGTGGTAAGAGAACATTTAGCCTTCAAATGGTTGAACTCCATCGACGACTCGATCTCGACGAATTGCCCGCTGGGCACTGGAGTTACAGCAGTTCGAGTTTGATATAAACTATCGCCTAGGAAAACTAAAAACGTTGTTGCCGATGCCCTCTCCCGACAGCCTCTAGCAATACTACAAATAGCACAGGATACTACGCCCAAATGTAGCTAGTGGACGACGTTGAAGAACCAAACTGCCGACTTTGAGTATACCCTGTACCAATTAGAGGAACTTTTTAAAATCAAGCTCCTTCGAGTTCGCCATTAATTCAAACCAAAATTTTCCTCACAAGCGGCAGCAACGAACGCATGCTGTCTCCCTCACACTAACTACGCAATGTCGGACATGGGGCATTTCAGTACAAATTTTACATAGATATATCTTCGATATTTCTTGTCCGATTTTAACGAAATTTGGTCACCTGATACCTTTTGGCTATATTATTGGATGTGCCTTATAATACCTTTAATATAAGACTAGTTATTCGTTTTTCCTAAAATGCGGAGGCGGAAGTGGGGGTGGCAAAAAGTTGAAACAAACTTGATCTGCGTAGGCACTGTACAAAAGCTGACACCAAATTTGGTTGCTCTATCTCTTTTAGTCTCTGAGATCCACGTGTTCATACGGACGGACAGACGGAGGGACAAAAAGACAGACAGACGGACGGACAGACGGACGGACAGACGGACGGACAGACGGACATGTTTTAATCGACTCGGCTGTTGATGCTGATCAAGAATACATATACTTTATGCGTTTTGGAGATGCTTCCTTCTGCCTGTTACATACATTTTAACGACTTTACTATACCCTTTTACCCAGTGGGTCCAGGGCATAAAAACACTCAGAAAAGTTGCCAGACTATTTGTACGAAGGAAACCAAATTTATCGCAGAATGCATCACCACCCAGATGACGAAGACTCAATACCCTGGAAACTTTGTGTGGCCAAAGACAGTAGAAAACGAGTTCTACGCGAATGTCATGATGATCCTACGGCAGGCCATCTAGGAATACGGAAGACTAATCTACGGGTAACTCAACGCTACTATTGGCCTGGTTCTTTTCGAGATGTCAACCTACATGTAAGGAATTGCCTCCAACGCCAGAAGTACAAGGTGTAGCAGAATAAGGCGGCCGGAAAGATGCTTACGATGCAGGTAAAGGAACCTTTCCGCTAGTTCCATTCCGGAAAGCCATAACAGCCACGTTAGAGAAAGCATTTCGGGAAAGAATCATCGGACGATTTGCAGCAACATACTCACTAGTGTGTGACAAGGGAACACAGTTTACCAGCAAGGATTTTAAAACATTTTGCGAGAAGTCAGAAATTACAATATACTGCGCCCTACACTCCACGCCAGAATCCAACGAAACGCGCAATCCGCACAGTCAAGACTATCATAGCACAGTATCTCGAATCTACTCAACACTAGTCTCTCGAATCTACTCAGTCAGTCTGCGTGCGACCAGCTACTACCGGAAATTACATTTTCCATTATCTCAAGCATATCAGACACGACGGGATACAGCCCGACATTTCGCGTGCTTGGCAAGAAACAACGCCTCCCTGGTGCCCTATATGACTCCGCAACTCATCTTAGTTATCTTAGTAGTAATTAGTTGTCTTAGTAATAATACTAATTTTTAAGTTCATCACACGTTCGTAAATCACACTATTAGCAGGCAAAGTCAGGTAGTTTATAGCTCGTTTCTTTCCAAAACAGGCATATGAACTAATTCCATTAGTTAGAATGTTGCCCACTAGATCTATCTTGACCGGGCTAGCTCCCCTAATAGAGGCCACCACCACGGATTTTCATGGGGTAGCTTCATCCAGATTGCCGTACTCTACCAGAGTCTCACCATCGCCAGAGGCACCTAGGCCTATCATCGGAGGAACTTCCCCAGCACCCGCACCGGAAAGACAACATACAACCCAGCAAGCCACACCGCGCGAAACTTAGTGCCGAGTAAATATGATTATCAAGATCGCAAACACGGACGGAAAGCGCGGACGATCCTGGAGAGATTCTCGCACTCAAGCAACTTTTATGAAGTCGCTGCACGAGATACTCTATGCCGACTCTCCTCCGGTGGACGAGCAAAGGATTCAGTTGGAGAGATGAGGGCTCCAACTGAATCTAGACCTCATCAATTGATGGATAAAAAAGAACGTCATGTAGGAAGATGCTTCCGTTTGATTGAAGCACCGGATCGCCCGGTGATAAGGTCAATAATGCGACTTCCTCGAGTTAGCGACTTGGCAAAATTTATGGACAACTCAGAAAAGCTTATGAATGACAACGAAGAAGTGCCTTGGGATGGACGTTTCTCTCGCTACCGTCCGAGTTTTAGTGACGACCCCAAATTTGACTCATACCTTATCAGCAGCACCAACTCGCCCCTAGGCACGCTTCCCAGTCCGCCTTGCGAGAGCCCTCCTGCAAACATCCACGTGGACGAAGAAATAGGAGAGATACGATTTCTCATAGACCTTAATGGAGTACCGCAACACTTGATCATAGAGTTCCACTACGCCTTCGTACCATGGCGCCTTTGAACGTTCTCGGGGTTATCTGTATTTTGAGGAAATATCTACTGGAATACGGGAAAACGACACCATGGAGAATGTTGCAACGGTCAACAACGAGCCACCAAGACACCTCACATCCTCACAAATGGATGTCGCGAAGGAAGTGACCCCTGACGTAGAAGTACCCACCGAATGGAGAGTGATGACGCCAGACACGGCTCGACCGTAAGACATCTTGCAAGTTCCGATACGAAGAAATGGCCTGGTCTATCGAGTCCACATCACAGCTACCTGGAGAATAACCATTTATTTTGCCTCCGCGAAGTAAGAAGAGAGTGTGAGGAATCACAAATTTTGTTACTTTTTATATTAATATATATATAGCAGCATTAAGCTTACCCTTTAGAATTAATATGCCCTATTTATTAAAGGGGATTAGTTCATTAATAGGTTACCGTTTAACGAGAGTGTTGAGAATGCGTCTGGCCAGCTGAGAGCCTCCAAAAAATTAAAACATATATTCCGAGCGAATACTTCTTATTGCTTTATTGAATATTTTCCATTATGCTTATGTTGGTATGGGTATTGTACGCTGAAATCTATAAATTTCTATTAATTTACATTTCATTTAATTTTTCGTAAACTTCATTTGTGTTTCTTTTTGCACTCACGTCCGCTCTCTCTGCTTGCCAAATTTATTCTAACTAAGCGCCGTCGCAGCGGCTGCAGTTAAGCTCAAAGAGCAAACGCAAAGAGAGCAACTTTTCATAATACGGGACTTTTCGGATAAAGGGTCAGGGGCGGACTTAGACAAACTACTTTGGCGCGGGGCGTACTTCATTCGCACCGCAACATTCCCCACCCCGTAACTCACTAACATTCTTGATTTGTGGGTTACCCTCTAAGTCCAGTTTGGCCAACTTCACTGATGGTCGTGTGACAAGTCCCTTAATTGTGCGAACAACAGCGCTTCACACCTGACCATCACCTCCATGATGAACCTCGACCACTCGTCCCTTTGGCCATGAACCTCGTTTGGCTGTATCATCCACGATGATCACCACGTCGTCTACCTCAATCGGCTTTAGAGGCGGTTGAAACCATTTCGTACGCCTCGTGATCGTAGGTAGGTATTCCCTCAGCCATCTCTTCCAGAAACGGTCAGCCAGTTGGCTGGCAATCCGATATGTTTTTGCCAGTTGTGGGCCTGACTGCTCTATAGACCCGCTTTCCCGTAAGCCACTGGAGCTCCCCAGCAGGAAGTGGTTTGGAGTTAGCGCCTCCGACTCAGCGCTGTCCAAAGGCACGTACGTTAGCGGCCGAGTATTTAGAATCTGCTCCACATCCGCAAACGCAGCTCGTAATGCTTCCTCTCGAACACCAGTCTCGGGTAAAATTTCTGAAAGTATAGATTTAGTTGAACGTACCAATCGTTCCCATACGCCTCCCATATGCGGCGCACCGGGAGGGTTAAATTTAAATTCCAACGTTGGGTATTGCTTTTCCACCTCCAAAGTTGATATTCGCTCAATGTGCTCTTTTAAGATTCGGCTAGCTCCTCGAAAATTGGTACCGTTGTCCGACAACATGCGGAGCGGTACTCCTCTTCTAGCCACAAATGCTTTTAGCACACAAAGGAACGAGTCCGTTGATAACGATGCAGCAATCTCCAAATGCACTGATCTTGTCGTGAGGCATGTGAACAACACGCCCCATCTCTTCTCGTGCCTGCGACCCACTACAATGTCGATTGGGCCGAAACAATCCACTCCAGTGAAAGGGAATGGTGCTGTGTATGGCGACAACCTTTCTTTAGGTAAATCGCCCATTAACGGTGGATCTGGTTGGGCCGCTCGTATGCGACACACTTGGCAAGCTCTTGCGACCTTTCTCACTAAGGCGCGCATGCCGTCAATCCAATATCGCTGCCGTAACTCGTTTACGCCAATCTCATTATGCAAATGGTGGTATCTCCGGTGGTAAAACTCCGCTATTAGATAGGTCACCCGATGATTTTTAGGTAGAATTATGGGCCTCCTTGTATCCATATCTACGCCTTCGATCTTGTCAATTCGCCCTCTTACTCGTAGTACTCCAAATGCGTCTAGATACGGAGAGCATTTAAACAAACTACTCTTGCGATTCATCAGAGCCCGTCCTTGTTTTAGGCATCTGATCTCTTCATGAAATTCCTCTTCCTGACGGACGCGTAGAAATATAGAATCCATTTCCACGTCGCGTGTCATACTGAAAATACTGCTCAGCTGTGTTCCGTACGGCCGTTTACTTATGGCGCGTAGGAAATCCAATACTCGTTTCGGCACAGCTCGCAGTTTTTCCAACGTGCTCACTCGTTCTGAGTTAGGCGCTATGCAGGCAAGACAAGACACCTGAGCGAGCTTCTCCTCATGGTGTAGCACTTTTACTTTGTCCTTGAATACGACGTTCTCTTCCTTTGGCCATCTCGTCTCGTCTTTGTACAAGAACTGTGGGCCAATAAACCATCGCATTCCATTCGTCATTTCCGGTGTTTTCGTCCATTTTGTGCCATCATCTGCCACGTTTTGCGCAGTTGGCACCCATCGCCAATTTCCGACATCTGATTCCTCCAGAATTTCACCAACTCGAAGGGCTACGAATTGGTGATATTTACGTACATCAGAGCGAATCCAGTGTAGTACATCCCTTGAGTCTGTCCAGAAATATCTGCTCGCAATACATACAGATAATTCCGCTTCCACAAATTTGGCCAATCGTAGGCCTAGTACTGCGGCCATTAGCTCCATCCTGGGTATTGAGACGGGCTTTAAAGGCGCCACACGCGTCTTTGAAGCCACCAGCGAACAGCACACATCGCCGTTCAGCTCTGCTCGAAGGAATACAAGCGCTGCATACGCGTTTATACTGGCATCCACGAATGTATGTAGTTGCACCTGGGTGGCGCAGCTTACCCATTTCATACATCTGGGGATTCTTATGCCATTTATTTGCGGCAACAACCGCAACCATAGCCTCCATTCTGCTTCGTCATCCTTCAAGAGCGTCTCGTCCCACTTTGTACCAGAGCGCCAAATGTTCTGCAAAATAATTTTAGCACGAACGGTGAAAAAGCCAAGCAGACCAAGTGGGTCAAAAATTGACATAACCACACTTAACACTTTTCTCTTGGTGTGCTCGTCCTCGTACGCTCTTTTAAGTAGTTCCGGCTTGACCACATATGTCAGCTGGTCCAAGCTGGGCAACCACCACATGCCTAGAACCTTTTCCTTGGCTTCTTCTGGTACTGCTATTTGCCTGGGTAGTACATTGTCCTCTTCGTCTTCGAGCGCTCTCACTACGCTCTCAACGTTTGACGTCCATCGTCGCATGTGGAAACCTCCATCTAGGTGAATCCTCTGTACTGTTTTTGCCAACTGAATCATCTCACATTCGTTGTCGACGGATTCAAGCCAGTCGTCGACAAACGTATTTTTACAGATGGCTTCCACAGCTTTCGGAGATTCCCCTTCAAATCGTCTTGCATTTCGGTCCTTTATGTAGTTGGCCAGTGCTGGCGAACATGATGCTCCAAATGTCATCACTTGCATCACGTACGTCTCTACTGCTTTAGATGAATCTCCATTGCGCCATAAAAACCTTTGGGCGCACTTCAACTTGGTGAAACATCTCAGTTATATCTCCAGCCACTGCTATTGATCGCTCCCGAAATCGTATAAGTACGCCCATCAGCGACGCCAGTATATCTGGACCCTTCAGCAAAACATCATTCAGCGACATGCCGTTGACTTTGGCAGCCGCATCCCAAACTAACCTCGTTTTGTTCTTGTTTGGATTCGTAACTGTAAAGATAGGAAGAAACCATGAGTTCTTACTGCTTCCCATACCGTTCGTTTCCAGTTTCCTAATATAGCCTTTTTCTTCATAGCTTCGCATGGTGTTCAGCATGAAGCTTTTAGTTTGTCGTCCTTTGTCATCTTCGCCTCTAAACATTTGAGACTTCTCATCGCCATCGGGTATGAGTCCGGCAATTCCAATTGGTCGAACCTCCATAACAAGCCTGTTTGCCAACGTCTTTTTGTTGGACAATAACTTGTTGTTTTTTCCATTATTTGCATCGCGCGTTCGTCATCCTTAGACCGCAATGGCTTTGATGACGCACGTACTCCCAACAAATCCAATATGAAGTACTTCTTCATTTCTTCATCTAGAGCTTTCATACTGTCCGCTTCGTTGCATTCACATATATGCAACACGTACGGTGATTGCGGGCTGTTGGCGCTGTGTCGCCCATATACGGACCAGCCTAGTCTGCAACGCACAGCAACGATGTCGTCCTTCTTTGCTTCCCGCACTTCCAATGGTACGGTCACTTTGACATTGTCCAGTCCAATGATTAGGCGTGCCTTGACATTTTGATACAGCATGATCGGTAATCCTTGCAGGTGGCTTCTCGAATCTATCATCTCACACTTGACAGATTGCGTAGGCAAGTCCAACTGCTCTATCGTGCGCACGGTCTTTAGCTCGTAACGTGCCGCATCTATCCCTCTTGCTGAAACGCCAACACTAACACTTTTGGATAGCGTTTCAGTTTGGGTCACATCACTAGTCCATTTCAAACATAGACTTTGGGCAGGGCCATCTGATCCCAATTCGTCAGCCAGACGTCTTTCCATCAGCGAGCAGGCTGCTCCTTCATCGACTAGGGCATAGGTGGACACAGTTCGCTGCCTTCCATGTAGTTTAACTGGAATATATCGAAATAACGCTTTATTAGATTCGTTGCCATGGAACAAAACCGCAGATTGGTTTTGCTTCATATCCTCGACGCTCTGATTCGTCGACTGGTTGTTGTTGTTGACTTTAAATGTTTGATGAAGCAAAGCATTATGCATAAGCTTGCAGTCATCAATTCCGCATTGCCTCTTTGTCCTGCAGTTTCGTATAATGTGCTGACCAAAGCAGCAAAAACAGAGTCGTTTCTGCTTTACGAACTCCCTTCTCTGGCCACTGCTCATCTCCTGAAAGTGACGGCAGGCTGCCAGCCGATGGTTTCCATTACATTTAATACATGAACCATTATCGGTCCTTGGCTCACTGGTGGACGACTCATTGTACAACTCGTTGTGCACAAACACTCGTTCTTTTGGCTTTCTTGTAGCTTCTCTAGCAGGTGAAGCATATGGCGTGACCATAGATGCGCACATTGCGACGCCAAAAAGCCTATTGTCAAAGGTCGACAGGTTCACTACACATCCTGGTAGTGCTAGACGATGACGTCCCCAATCCAACTTCAGATCGCTGGGTAGTTTCTCCACAAGATCACCCAGCAATGCAGGGTCATGCAAGTAGTCTTTGAGATTAATAGCCACCAATGTCGCGCAGTAGTTCTGCACTGCCAAAGCCAATTGTATTACGGAATCCAAATTGTTCATGCGTGCTGCTGGTTCTTCCCTTAGTTTCCGTTGCAGACTTGAATAGATAATTTCAGGTCTACCATGCAGCATCCTTAACGTTCCAACAGCATATGGAACAGTCTCAGGACACATCAGTTTGCCTCGAACGGCATCCAGTGCCGCTCCCTTGAGGCACTTTTGAAGACGAATTAAATTCTCCTCGTTGCTCATTCCACACCTTTCTGTGGATTGTTCGTAGTGGCTGATAAACAGTAGCCACTCCTCTGGTTTGCCCGAGAATATCGGCAGATCTCTCCCAAGAACTTGACGCGCAGCTATCTGGTCAGCAGATAACGTATTTCTTCTCCAATCCGTGTTTGCAAATTGCAGTCCAGTACTTGGCGGACTGCCTATGGGCCCATGCTGATTGAATACATTGCTGAAACTAGCAGTATTTGCTAAAAACGGCAAGCTCGCTCCCCTTGTAGTTGGTGGTGGCGGCGCAGGCGCACCCCATGCTGAGGGATCCGGCACACTTGGTCGTTCAATCCTAGTACAGTGTAGCCCATTCGAGTAGCAAACATTCCATCTAGAATAGCATTGTGCGACACTGTGGGCAAAGTGGTGCTTCTAGAAGGCGTTGATGTCGTTTGAGAATTTGATCCATGGTTGTTAGTCTCCTCCGTTCCAGCCTGCGATGCTATAGAGCTCACCAAATAACCTTGGCTCTTAGCATCGGACTCTGCAGCTGGTTCATCTCGGTTCTTCATACTTGCGTCTGTGTTACGCAACAATTGAGGTTATGTCCAATTAACCGCAATCTTCACACGTGTTCGCAACGCGTGATTTCTATCTCCCTCTCGCTTCCTCTCTCAGCAAGTCGGTTCGTTGTTCACGTCTGCCGCAGTTGCTCTCGCGGGGGAAGGTTAGGGGGAACTCCACGTGGCGATGTTGTATTTGACACCAGGCAAGTACTCCAAAGCCACGATTATCTGGCGTAGGAAATATTCGACTCTGTGCGAATACTTCTGAAGCCAAGAAAATATTCCAATTGCAAAAGAAATATTTGACTCTGTGCAAATATTTCTGGAGCAAGAAAATATTTCAGGATGTTGAGAATGCGTCTGGCCAGCTGCGGTTCGTGAGAGCCTCCAAAAAATTAAAACATATATTCCGAGCGAATACTTCTTATTGCTTTATTGAATATTTTCTATTATGCTTATCTTGGTATGGGTATTGTACGCTGAAATCTATAAATTTCTATTAATTTACATTTCATTTAATTTTTCGTAAACTTCATTTGTGTTTCTTTTGCACTCACGTCCGCTCTCTCTGCTTGCCAAATTTATTCTAACTAAGCGCCGTCGCAGCGGCTGCAGTTAAGCTCAAAGAGCAAACGCAAAGAGAGCAACTTTTCAAAATACGGGACTTTTCGGATAAAGGGTCAGGGGCGGACTTAGACAAACTACTTTGGCGCGGGGCGTACTTCATTCGCACCGCAACAGAGAGCATTAAAAAATCTAGCCAGAGAGCAATTGTTTTCTTTTTTCTTTTTCTCTCTTTCGCATTCCTATTGTTAGCGACGCCAACGTATCAACCGCCACGCCGCCGGTACAGTCGGCGCCAACATAGCTAAGTCAAGACGTTTTGTCACGTACGCCAAAAGCTCATGGGATAACGGTTATTTGTCCACAGCCAATCGAAACGCGCCACGTACGTTTGAAGCTGCGCCGAAAGCTTAGAACAATACGAAAACTAGGGCAAAGGCTAGATTTGAAAGACAAGAAAAGATCAATTAGTTCTTGACCGGAGAGGCTATCGGACGTGCATAAAAATATAAAATCAGGCGAAGACATCGTACATTAAGTGAAAACAAATCGGTAGCAAAGTCAAGTCATTCGGACAGTGAAAAATACTAGTGGATACACAGAAAAGAGAAAGACTCAGTGACAGTGGTACGAAAACATATAGTACCAAGGAAATATACAGTGGAGACAAAACCAAAGTTAAGCGAGTAAAAATCATATTCGGGTAAGTCGGCCTTGAGGCCTCGTTACTAACTCTTTATCCCCTTCTCAATTTAGGAGAGTGTGATAGTAGGTAAGCTGTCGTGCTGGAAAAATAAGCGATAATAAAAAATTTACATCATGAATAGCGATTTTTGAGTGTCTATTTTTCCTTTTTTCTTTTGTGTTTCTCTGTGTTGTCCATGTGAGTAAAATATATATTGCACAGTGGTAATTATGCAACTTAGCTGGGATTTCAGTGTCCGGGTAATACGCTAACTGAAATCTTATTAAATGCGCATGTGATCACTTGGTATCATTTAATATTTATTTCAGTGTCCGGGTAATACTCTAATAGAAATGAGAAGAAAAAAGGGGATTAGTTCATCATTAGGTTACCGATTCTAGCGACAGAGCAATTGTTTTCTATATCCCTTTTCTCTCTTTCGCATTCCAATAGTCAGCGACGCCGACGCACCAACCGCCACGCCGCCGGTACAGTGGGCTCCAACATAGGATAACGGTTATTTGTCCACAGCCAATCAAAACGTGCAACTTACTTTCGCAGCTGCGTCGAAGGCTTACAACAATGCGAAAACTAGGACTAGGGCTAGATTTGAAAGACAAAACAAGATGACTTAGTTGGTGACCATTGGTAATTGGTATTGTATATGTTAAGAAAAAGTGTTAAGGTTGCAGTTGGCCGGACGTTGACATTAAATACTGGCTGAATGCAATCTCTTGGAATCGGTTGCTCAACAGTGAAATAATCTGTTGAGTAGTGGCGATGCCCGAAGCGGTTTTGATGGGGGTGTGGTCTCTGCTGTGGTAACTCCCGCTTCGATGATATTTGAATTGCTATTTGAGCCGACGCTTATTTGAATTATTAGCCGCTTTCACAACTTAAATTCATCTATATTTATATCTGACGTGATACTCTGCCGCGTTTGAGTGGTATTTATATATAAATTATTTATTCCTCACATTCCCCCTTTTCTTCGGGAGCCAAATCCTTCCCTTCCTTTTTTTTTTGTGGCCTGGTTCGCATCTTTTTTGCCATTTAAGGCATCTTTTGGTTAATGGCGATCCATCAGGTATCTTTTCCAACTTTTTGGAAGATCGTGAGCATCTTTTCAATTATTCCCATGCCTTATTTTATTATTATTTTATTATTATTACACTATTTTTTTTATATTTATATTTAAGTATTTTCTACTTAACCTAAACTTTATATATTTTTTCCTATTCTACCTAATCTAATCTCCAAAAATATCCACTATCCTAAACTTTATATTTTTTTTCTATTCTACCTATTTTAAACTCCAAAAATATCTACTATCCTAAGCTTCATGTTTTTCCTATTCTACCTATTCTACTTAACCTATACTTCACAATTTTTTCTTACTCTAGACCCCCGACTCTTCAAATACCCTAATCCTATTCTTATTGCTACGGATCCGATACCGGCCCACTCACATTACCTTTGCCTGTCGCGGCCCCTCCCCCATCCCTTGAACCGCCAAGGCTACCGCCATTGGCCACTCTTTGGGCTCTATTTCCCGCTATCTCTGATGTGCCTGTGGCACAGGCACTGGCCTCAGAATTTGGGGCCTTGGTCTCTCTGGCTGTCCAACCGGCGCCGACCCCGGCCTTGCACATGTTGGCCTCCGTGGGTCTCGCCGCATCGGTTCTGGCTGTTGCTGCTGTTGTCGAGGTTGTTGCTGTGGCTACAACAACAGCCACTGTTGGTGCTCTGCCTGGGCCTGCGGCTGCCATTCCGCCACCATTTGCTTGATACTGGGCTCCTCTACATCTGGAGACTCCTCCCTGGGCCAGCAAAATTCTTCAATAAAATTTTCATTTATTGGGCATATATTCCGATGCCCTCCAATTCCTCCTGCCATTCCTCCACTGCATCCTCCTCCTGCAGATCCATTTCTTCTCCCACGTCCTCTTCCTCTTCCTCGTCAGACGAGATGACGATCACAGGCCCCAATGCGACCGGCTCCCCACCATCAGACTCCTCGTCCGACACATACGGCGACGCTAGGAGTTGCATTGCCTCATCGGTCTCCTCCCCATTAAAATTCTTGCGACCGCTCGTGATGATAGAATGATTCTGATTGATTTAATCTGTCGCATCTTGGGCTATCCGAAACTCTAATCCGCGTCGCTCTGCTGCTGCGCGTCCAGCTTCGGGTTCCCGCTCTCGTTTTTCTTTCTCTTTATCCGTATTCACACACACACTGTATGTGTGAATCCTCTCTCCTGCACTTGGTGTACCGCAGGACAGAGTCCTCTCCTGATCCATTTGCATCCTCTTTCTATTCTGCTCTCCTACAGTTTGAGATGCATTGGTGTTTATATTCCATTTCGTTTGTCTAGCGCTAACCCGACAAACTCAAAATTTCTTTTTATTTCAGTTTATATTACACTTTGACATGTACTGTAACAAAAAATTGTGCGTCTGGAATGTTTTTTCTATTTATATATATGTCGCAGGATGATTGATTTCATTAGGCTGATTTTCCATGTTGACACACGCGGTACTATTTTTTGAAGAGTGGAGCGAATTCCAGCCGGCGCGTGTAATTGTCTGAACGCAACTGACTCTGCATTCTTTCATTACGCATAACTCTATACCTATCTACACACGCAAGCTGGACTACACTCGACGACAGCGCGACATCGCCGTCGCCTCACTCATATATTCTTGGCGCCAGTCATATTCTACGTAATAGTCAAATTCTAAGAATGATTTCACAATGTACCAAATATATTTCCAATATACCAAGCTCATCGTGCAGGCAGCATCTTGCATGCACGGTGGTTAAACTATGTTCATAATATGACAGATTCGTACAGTGGTCACAATACATTCATAATGCGACACGGCCTTCCTGACATAGCACACGTCCTCGTGTGATGTCTTAACTTAACCACATAGATGGCAAAATTTTAGGAATTGAAGCTCTCTGGATATTTCAAAGAATTTTTGATAGACTTTTTTTTTTATTTGTTTTCTCTATTCATCAAATTATTTTCATTCAACTCATAATACAAATCAGTTTCAATTTTATTCTTATCTAAGCATAATCAAATTAATTCAATTTACGTAACATAATTTAAGTTCAATAAATCATAACATTAGTGTAATTCCTTTAACACATTTTTTTTTTTTCTTTTTCATACAAAGCAAATTTTTTTTGTAGTTCCTTTTACAAATACATTTCTTTTCAATGTGTAGTTCCTTTAACACATACTTTACTTTTCAATGTGTAGTTCCTTTAACACATTCTTTACTTTTTAATGTGTAGTTACTTTAACACATTCTTTACTTTTCAATGTGTAGTTCCTTTAACACATTCGACCCCCGCCATAACAAGTCTCTTCTGCTATGGTGCGGTCTTCAGTATCCCTATTGGGCAACAGACGCAACTTCCATGGTGCCGTCTCTATCTTTACACAACTCATTGAGTATCTCATTATTTGGTATTGCTTTTAAACATTCATGCGAATACTTATACTTGCGATTGCATGTTAGAGATTTTAGTAAATATCTGTCTCCCTCCAATACTTCAATTATCTCAAAAGGCCGTTTTAATTTATTGTCCAGTTTGGTCTGATGACGTTCTTCATTTTTCAGCAAAACGTGATCACCCAATTTGAAATGTACTATTTTAGCTCTATTTTTATCAAATCTATTTTTGTCATATTTTGCTTGCGTTTCCATATTTTCTTTAGCCTCTTTTCTCAAATTTTCTTTGTCCACTTTTTCATTTATATCATCGTTTATTGCCAACAAGTTAAATGGTCGAGCTTCCTTACCAATCAATAATTCTAAAGGGCTAAACTTAGTCACACGATTAATCGTACAATTCATTGCTAGCTGCACTTCAGCCAACGCATCTTGCCATGATCTCTGACTGGTCTCGACAGCAGTCAGCATACTTTTCAGGGTACTCATGACCCGTTCCACCTGACCGTTTGCCCTACTTGCACCTGTGGCAATTAAATGTAGATTAATGTTTTGAGATGAGCAAAATTCGCGGAAACTTTTACTTGCAAAACTACGCCCTTGATCTGCTATGATTCGAGTGGGTAAACCAAATAGGGACACGGCTGATTTTACAGCCTTAATACAACTTTCAGAATCTATATTTAGTGTGTGATGAAAATAAACAAACTTAGTGAAAGCATCTATAAGAACAATGACGTATTCCTTCGAGTCATTTTTACCACTTAATTTGCCTGTTATGTCAATGTGTAACGTATGCCATGGTATTTCTATTTTAGAAATGGGATGCAGTTCGGCCTGCACTTTTCCCACAAGTGGCTTAGATACCTTACATGTAATGCAATTTTCTACAAATCTACGCACAAATTTGGACATATTTTCGAACCAGTAATAACCATAGACCTTGTCCAGCGTCTTTTCCCATCCTAGATGCATAATAGCTTCATGGACGTGATTTATGACAGCCCATCGAAAACCCCTTGGTATTACCGGCAAACACTTTGTCTTACTATTTCGCTGTATTTTCCTATGTAGTATTCCTTTTCGCAATTCGTATGTTCTGTCCAAATTTCCTGGTAGCTCATTTATTTTTTAATTTTAAAATTATTTCCTGAATCTCAGAATCTCGCTGCTGTTCCGAAACCAACCAGTTGTCAGATACCTCAGTTAAATTGATTCGTAATTCAGGTATTTTATTCAGACTTTTATGTTGTTCATGCACTGGATTCCGAGAGAGAAAGTCAACATGGGCCATTCGCTCGCCTTTTCTATATTCTATTTCGAAATCAAATGCCTGTAAAAACGCCCACCATCTATGCACCCTCGGTGTTAAATCAAGTTTGGTACGGCTGGCCTTTAAGGAATTACAGTCAGTATAAACTATAAATTTACGTCCTTGCAAATAATGTCGGAAGTGTTTAATCGCATTTACCACTGCTAACGTCTCTACTTCATATGAATGATATTTAGATTCGGAAGGAGACGTACACTTACTGTAATACTCCACCACATAAGGTTTATTGTCAATTTTATGTAACAGAATCGCTCCATACCCAATACAACTTGCATCAGTATGTAGCTCTATTGGAAACTGCGGATCAAATATGATTAACACTGGTTTCTGAGTCAATATAGTAATTATTTTTTTTCGTATCTGCTCATGCACTGGTAACCAAGCAAAGTCAGTATTTTTCTTAGAGGTAAGAAGATATAGGGGTTTAAGTGTTTGGGAGAAATTTAACACGAATTGCCGAAAATAAGTGGCTAAACCAATGAATTGTCTTAGCTGTGAGACATTTTGAGGTGGTAGTAATCCATATAAAGCTTAAATTTTTCGGGGATTTGGCCTGATTTCTCCATTGCTTAATTCAAATCCAAGATATTCTATTATAGTTGTGAGGAAGGAACACTTGGTGACATTAAATGAAAATCCCGCCTTACTCAATGTCTCTAATACTGTCTGCAATCTGACTAGAGCATCTTCTTTGCTTTCTGCTATTATGAGGACATCATCGATATAAACAATTGCATAAGTGTAAGCTAAAGCTCCTAAGGCTTTCATTATAGCCCGCTGGAACACAGATGGTGCGTTTTTCAGACCAAACGGCATTGTCAAAAACTCGTATTGACCCTCCGGCGTTACAAATGCAGTTCGTTCGATTGAGTCCTCATGAACTGGAATTTGGTAAAAGCCGCTTGCCATATCTATGCAGGAAAAATACTTAGCACCACGTAGCCGGGCAATTTGGTCTGAGATGAGGGGCAACGGGTACCTGTCAGCAATTGTATTTTCGTTAAGCATGCGATAGTCCACACATAGTCGATCGTTGCCATTTTTCTTTTTAACTAGCATCATAGGACTAGAAAAAGGGGAACAGCTTGGGCGAATAATTTTAGCTTTTAGTAATTCGTCAACTATAGTCCGCACTTTGTTTTTCTCTTCTTCGCTAAGCCTATATGGCCTTCGTTGTACTGTCTTTTGCGGATCTATTAACCTAATTTCCAACTACCCTGTGTTGACCCTGGTCTTTGGTATTCCATCAATAAACCAATCTGAATAACCTTTTAAAATATTTATCAAGGATGTCCTATCAAGATGATTAAGTTCACTATTCGATTCTATGGCATCTTCATAATTGGCAACTATTAAAGATTCAACTCTTTTGGCTTTGTAAATTTGAAATTTGTCAGCATCCATGGTTACCCCAAATCCCTGGCTGAAAATTTCACGACCAACTAGTACGTCGTATTTTAAATACTTGTCCATAATAACATGTAACAAAATCTCAAAATAGGATTGATCAATATTTACATTACATAATACTTGTTGAGTGCTACATATTGAATCATTACTTATGCCGTTTAACTTAACAATGTTATTAATTCTTTTACCACTAAATTTATCAACGACGCTTTCCTTAACCAAGGAACATTCAGCTCCAGAATCAAAACAAAATGGAACGGACTCACCGGTTGAGCTTATCATGATTCCTGATGGTGGAGCTACATCACAGATGTCCACACGCTTCTCGGTTACCCGGTCGTTTCCTCGTGATCGTCCCAATGGACAAGCGGATGCGAAGTGCCCAAGCTCGTTGCACTTGAAACATTTAACTGTTGAGCGGTCTTTTGATCCTTGCGTTGAACTTTTGTAGTGGCTTTTTCCCTGAATCGGTGTCCTCTGCCGAGCACGACATTCGGCGTATTTATGTCCAGACTTTCCACAATAATTACATTTCACTTGAGAGAGATATTTAGGCTTCTTACGATCCGTGCCTGTTGTAGATGCGTCGTCATCTATGTTCCGTTTCTTAAAAGTGTGCGCTTGCAGCTGTTGTTGCATTTCATTTCGGGTTTTAATATCGCTTGTAAAAACCCAAGTAGACAATTTGTCATCAATTTGTGCCATGTGTGCCATAGCTAGTGAAACCGCGATTCCCTCCAGATCATTAGATTTAAATTTTGACATTAACAAGGTCACAATTCGGCTCCCATATTCGGTATAACTTTCGCCAGACTTTGGTCGCCCGTTCAATATTTTTAACAGAATGGCAGCAGACGTTTCAATGCCAACAAAGCGTTGAACGAAGAGTTCTCTAAATTGTGGCCAAGTGATGCCAGCAAAACATATTTGTGACAGCCATTGAGATGCGCTTCCCTCTAGCGCCTTACTTAAAGTTATCATCAGACTGCTACCTTCGGGAGTTTTATCAGCAAAAATGAGATCCACTGTTGTACACCAAGCTGAGGCATCTGCACCAGATCCCTCAGCATTAAATTTTGGTAGAGTAATATGTTTATTCTTTTCATCAGTTGTCGATGCCCTTGGTGTCTGCATATTTTTGATGATCTCCAAAAGGTTGTTGTTTTGCTCTTGTAAAGCTGCCAAGTATGCGTTAGTGTTATTTGTAGGCAAAGCAGATCCCACTTCTGATGTCGCAGGATGATTGATTTCATTAGGCTGATTTTCCATGTTGACACACGCGGTATTATTTTTTGAAGAGTGGAGCGAATTCCAGCCGGCGCGTGTAATTGTCTGAACGCAACTGACTCTGCATTCTTTCATTACGCATAACTCTATACGTATCTACACACGCAAGCTGGACTACACTCGACGACAGCGCGACATCGCCGTCGCCTCACTCATATATTCTTGGCACCAGTCATATTCTACGTAATAGTCAAATTCTAAGAATGATTTCACAATGTACCAAATATATTTTCAATATACCAAGCTCATCGTGCAGGCAGCATCTTGCATGCACGGTGGTTAAACTATGTTCATAATATGACAGATTCGTACAGTGGTCACAATACATTCATAATGCGACATATATATATTTTTTTTCTAGCCTTTCTGTTGCTGCACTCAATGTCTCACCACCTCCTGGCGACGGATTCTGAATCCATCCTGTTGAATTTTCATAACGTCCCGCCTTTGTGGTGGAATTGGTGGCTCTTCGTCTAAGCAGCGTCTGCAGACGGTGTTATGCCTATTATCTTGCACAATTGGCCGCCTTTGTTATGTGTGAGCGTTCTCTTTGGACCTCTCGGTGGAACTGTTTCCTCTCCTATTCCAATGAACACTTTTACATCTGGTGTGCAGTTTTCCAAAATGATTTCTAGTTGCTCGAAATCTGGGCATTTTAATGGACGCATTATGGTTTGCATCTCTATCATGAAATCTTTAAACGACTCATTCCACTATTGTTTTCTAGCTTTTACTTGATCTGCTAGTTTGCTAAAATATCCCCTCGCCAAGAAATTTTTTTTGAATGCCTCAGTAAAATCTTTCCATGATGCCCAATGCTTATTGTTGTCCACGTACTATTTTGATTCCTTGTCTTGTTCTGGCATTGCCTTTAGGGATCATATTGATGTGGTATGGGGTCTGGCAGCCGTGGCCCAGAACCATTTCTGTTGTATTGGCAACGACGGTGAATGATAAGATTGGCAACGGATGATCGAATATGAGAGTGGCAACGACGAAGAAAAAGCGACAACGACGAAAGAGAGTTTTTGAGCGGCAACGACGACGAGCACGACGTGAAAATTAAGAGGAACGACGCGAATCTTAAAATAAAACGACGAACGAGGCAAAACTAAAAAAGAAGTAACAACTAACGAGGAAAATAATAATCATAACGACGAACGAGTTTTATTCATTTCATTGTATTTTAGCATAATAACACAGTTATCTAAATAAACTTACTTAAAATATAAAAAATACTTATGTGGTAAATAACAATCCCACAAATATGGGGGCTCAACCTAACTAAGTGAATGTGTGTATAAAAAGTTTTAAAACGACAATGAATAAATTTTAAAAAGACACCTGAAACTTAAACGAAGATATAAATTAATCGACAATAAGAAAGTCAGACATAAAAAATTGATGCAAAAAGTTCTAGAAATTGTGCATACCAAAGAGGCCAATTGGACAATTCGAAGAAAAACAAACGGTGAACAAAGATTGTCTGTGTATGTGTGTGAGTTTTCGGGGAATTAGAAACAGACGCCAAAGTGTCGCGCCCTGGTGATTTCGAGAAAGTTCTTAACGCGCTGAGTAGAGAGAAGCGGGGCAACATCGCATTGCTGCACAAATTTGTATTTGAAACAGAGGGTGATCGTAACAATCGAAAGCGTTTACGTGAGTTCGAAGGTTTTGATTTCGATAGAAATTATGAAGAATATCAAAATAAAGTTGCATATGTGGCCGAAAATTTATCAGACAGTGATCTTGCTGTAATATGTAGGATTGGAACATAATAATGCTGATTTGATGGGATATATATTTCACAATCTGATGAAATCAAATTTGATGGTAAATGTGCACAGCGAACCCGATGATGAAAGTGAAAGTGAGGAAGAAGACGATAAAAGTGAAAACGAGAATGAAATGCTGGAACATTCCACAGTCGTGGCAAGAAATATAGATTTGACACGCAATGCAAATATGACGTCATCGAAATTTGCACTTAGCTTTCGGGATATTGAAGACTCTTTGCGACCTTTTAGGGGTGACGATACATTGCCTATCGAAGTGTGGTTAAATGATTTTGAAGAAATGGCAAGCATTATGTGTTTAGACGATTTGCAAAAAGTTCATTTTTGCCAAAAGATCGCTTAAAAGGGTTAGCAAAAATGTACATTATGAGTGAACGCGGAATTAAAAATTGGAATATGTTAAAAAAATCGCTTTTCGACGAATTTGAGACAAAAGTGAATAGTGCGCAAATTCACAAAATTTTATCGGAAACAAAGAAAACAAAAGACCAAAGTGTTCACGAGTATTTATTGAAAATGAAAGAACTAGCATCTCGCGGCAATATTGAAACAAACGCGTTAATGCAATACATAATTGATGGAATAAATGATTTGAGTGTCAACAAGTCGATTCTTTATAACGCCAACAACTTAAAAGAATTCAAAAAAAATTAAAGTCCTATGAAACGATTGTTAACAGAGTCGAAAAAGAGAAGTCAAATTTTGAAAAAGCTAAACGTATTTATAATTCGCGAGACAGTGACAAAAAACTTGATATAAAATGTTACAATTGTGGTGCCAAAGGGGCAAACTTCAAATGAATGCGCAGATAAAAGCAAGGGTAAAAAGTGCTTTAACTGCAACGGATTTGGACATACATCAAAAGAGTGTAGTGTTATTAAAACGACATCAAAGGAAAAAGTCCCTAATACGTGTAAAATTATAAGTCATTCGAGCATGAGCAAAGAAGTGAATATTGACAATCAACAATTTGTAGCTCTAATTGACACAGGCAGCAAATACAATATTCTAAACGAAATGGTGTATGTGAAACTAAACAAGCAAAAACTTAATCCAGTGAATGTTTATTTAGTCGGGTTTGGAAGTCAAAATAAAGTAAAACCTTTGGTTTCGGTTGAAGAAACAATAATTATTGACGGATTACAGTTTATTACAAATTTCTTAGTTGTGTCACCAAACTTTTTAGACGTCGAAATGGTGTTAGGCGAAGAATTTTGTAAATTAGCTCAAATAAACATTGGCCGTCATGGCATAACCATAAAAAACACGATGATGTCGGTATTGACTCGGAAATAACGTCGTTAATGAAAATTAGTGCTGAAAACGGTAATGACATTGACTTAAATATCGATTCTAATGCAAGTAAGAACGCAAAAATGAAGTACGTAAAGCTTTCGAGAATTATAAACCATCAGACACCAAAACCACAAACGTAAAGATGCGAATAGTTGTTACGGATGACACCCCAATCTACTCACGTCCGCGCAGAATTGCATACAGCGAACGCTGCATTATAGATGAGCAAGTCGAGCAATGGTTAAAAGATGGTACAATCGAGCACTCGGAGTCCGAGTATAGTAGCCCAGTGGTATTGGTAAGAAAACGGGATGGCACTCCCCGATTACGTATCGACTATAGAAGAATGAATAAAGTAATAATACGAGATCATTTCCCACTTCCCCTAATCGAGGACCAGCTAGACAAATTGGTAAACGCACAGATGTACAGCACGCTTGACTTAAAGAATGGATTTTTCCATGTCGAAGTGGAGGAAGACAGTCGGAAATATACGTCATTTGTTACCCACAATGGCCAATATCAATTTCGCAAAGTACCATTTGGATTGGCAAACTCCAGTCCAGTGTGTTTCAAAGACACATCAATGAAATATTTAGAGAGTTAACCCGCAAAAACATCGCGATACCATACGTTGATGATATCATAATTCCAGGCAACGACGAAGACGTGGCTTTATCGAATCTGAAAGAAGTCCTAAAGCAGTGCGAAGAGTATGGCCTAATAATAAATTTAAAAAAATGTTGTTTTTTGAAAAGAAAAGTAGAGTTTTTGGGACATGAAATTGAAAACCAAAAGATATGTATCTCTGACAGTAAGATCAAAGCCGTAACTAAATTTCCGTTGCCAAAAAACCAAAAAGCAACTTCAAAGTTTCTTGGGACTAGTTGGATACTATCGAAAATTTATTTTAAATTTCGGATTAATTGCCAAGCCTCTTTCAGATTTACTGAGAAAAGATGCCAAGTTCTGTTTCAATGAGAGGGAGATGACGTCATTTAATGAGCTGACAACACTAATTACACAGAAGCCCGTAGAAGATGAGAAAGACTACAGATGCGCAGAAAAAATTTACCAGTTACGAGTTGGAAATTCTGGCCGTCGTTGAGGCTCTACAGAAATTTTGAGTTTATCTTCTTGACATTCACTTCAAGCTAGTGAGTGATTGCAACCCATTTACCAAAACGATGGAGAAAAGGGATGTTTGTACCAGAGTTGCCCGATGGATCTTTATGCTTCAGGAATTCGACTACGAAGTGGAACATAGAGCAGGCACTCGCATTCGGCATGCGGATGCACTGAGCCGAAATCCTGTAATGATGATTACTGATGGAAATGTATATACCAAACTAAAACATCTGCAAGCCAAAGAGGACGAGATTAAGGCTATAATTGATATTCTGTCCGAAAATACATCGCATAATGATTATTTAATGAAAGCTGGATTGTTGTGCAAGTTAATCGACGACGATGAGTAGTACCTGTACCATCACGCAGGCACACGAAAGAGGACATTTTTCAGTCAAAAAAACAAAGGAGTTAATAGCTTAAGAATACTACCTTCCCAAACTGGACGCCAAGATCGAGCGACATATTAGATGCTGCATTCCATGCATAGTATCCAATCATAAACGTGGGAAAAAAGAGGGATTTTTACATCCATTGTCGAAGGAAGAGGAACCACTACAAACATTTCATATCGAAATCCTGGGTCCTGGATCCTCTGGGATCCACAGATAAAAGATACAAACACATTCTAGCAGTTATAGATGGGTTTACCAAGTTCTGCTGGTTGTATGCAACGAAAACTACATCAGCCAAAGAAGTCATCACGAGATTGGAAGCTCAAAGCCTTACCTTTGGAAATTCAATACAAATCATCACAGATAGAGGTTCCGCTTTTACATCTGACGAGTTTAAGGAGTACTGCGACGCCGAAAATATTATTCATCATGCTGTGACTACTGGTCTACCAAGAGCTAACGGGGAAGTAGAAAGACTAAATACCACTATAACTTCTGTTTTATCTAAGCTTTCCGTGGATGATCCGAGCAAGTGGTACAAGTTCGTTGGCAAGGTGCAGCAAGCAATTAATTCAACCTACTGCAGAAGCACAGAGATGACTCCATACGAGTTGTTGGTTGGAGTAACAATGCGTACCAAATCGGATATTCAACTGAAACAGATGATCGAAAACGAGATGACCCAAATATTTAATAAAAAACGAGACGACTTGAGGAAGATGGCTAAGAAACAAATTTTGAAATTACAAGAGGAAAACAAGAAGACATACAACTTACGCAGAAAGCAAGCTACAAGATACAAAATTGGTGATCTTGTAGCAATCAAGCGGACGCAGTTTGGAGCTGGTTTTAAGTTGAAAGCGAAGTATCTAGGTCGCATTACCAAAACCAAGATGAAGGCCACATACGATGTAACTAAAGACGCAAATTTTACGGAGGGTCCTAAACACACGACTACGTGCGCAGAGTACATGAAACCCTGGAGTTCATTTGAGGACGACGAAGACGACACATTCGGGACGAATGATTAAAAGGATGGCCGAGTTGTGGGATGGGATCTGGCAGCCGTGGCCCAGAACCATTTCTGTTGAATTGGCAACGACGGTCAATGATAAGATTGGCAACGGATGATCGAATATGAGAGTGGCAACGACGAAGAAAAAGCGACAACGACGAAAGAGAGTTTTTGAGCGGCAACGACGACGAGCACGACGTGAAAATTAAGAGGAACGACGCGAATCTTAAAATAAAACGACGAACGAGGCAAAACTAAAAAAAGAAGTAACAACTAACGAGGAAAATAATAATCATAACGACGAACGAGTTTTATTCATTTCATTGTATTTTCGATGTTCGATGAATTCTAGCGGCTTTGAACTCCCGTCGAAACGGAATGTCTATTCCCTCACTTGGTTTGCCACCTTCGGATATTCGTTTTTTGAATTTGTTAACCCGATTTTGCTACTTTCCATAACCCTTCTACTTATTCTCAGCTCTTCATATAATGTATATTGCAATTTCCCCCACCGGCATCGCTTTTACGGCTTTGTAAATTTCCCTGCTAGCGAGCTGATCCATGCCTGACACTCTGGGTCGTCCTCATGATCATTGACCCATTCGCCGAACTGTTTCCTTATTTCTTGTACAGTTCCTGATAGCGTGAATCGCCGGTTTATATTAACTCACCCTTTTTCATGTAATAAATCCATGATTTTGTCATCTTGCCGGCCTTTGATCAATTTATTTCTTTTCTTTTAATAAAAATTAAACGTCTATATCTTTTTATTTTACTATACAGAAAACAATAAATCTTGTAAATATCTTTCACCAATTAAGCACGTTGGGCGCCAGTTGTAACGATCCTCTTTGGTCCTTACTTGCGGCAGAGCCGGATTTCAGGTTCCACACTGCACCGCTGGCACTCATGAAAACTTATCAATGGATTGTGTTTAGCTGTGGCAAGTATTCCTACTGCCACGATGACTCCTGGTCTCGTCTAGCTACACCTGTCGCCTGTCCAGGACGAGGCTTATTTCACTGGAAAGTCATGTATTCGGCCTCCATTTCGGGTACTTTTCAGCGAGCACTCAGCAGCCTAATCGGACCCGAGATGGAACCCCACTCCTTTGCCTATCTCGACGATATAATCGTCATCGGGCGAACTCTGGAAGAACATTTGGCTCACCTTCAAGAAGTCTTTCGACATCTGAGAGCAGCGAACTTACGAATTAACCAAGCGAAGTGCAAGTTCTTTTGACGACGTCTTCAGTGGACATGTCATCAGCGAGCATGGTATACACACTGATCCCGAAAAGATAGCCGCAGTTAAGGAATTATCACCGCCCACCAATATGCGTCAACTCCGTCGATGTCTAGGCATCGCTTCATGGTACCGCAGATTTGTCTCGGACTTCGCCAATGTGGTCCAACCGATGACTTTGCTGCTCAAGAAGAACACCAAGTGGCACTGGGATACAAAACAGCAACAAGCATTAGAAGAACTAAAAACCAGGTTAACCTCAGCACCCGTCTTGGCTGGTCCCGATTTTCGGGAAAAATTCTCTTTACAAACAGACGCCAGCGCCTATGGACTAGGAGCGGTCTTCACGCAACGATTGGAAGGAGCAGAACGAGTCATCGCTTATGGCAGCAGAAGATTGTTACTAGCCGAAGCAAAATTACTCTGCCACGGAAAAGGAATGCCTTGCCATAGTTTGGGCAATCAGGAGAATGCGCGGATACTTAGAAGGATATGGCTTCGATGTGGTAAGAGAACATTTAGCCTTCAAATGGTTGAACTCCATCGACGACTCGATCTCGACGAATTGCCCGCTGGGCACTGGAGTTACAGCAGTTCGAGTTTGATATAAACTATCGCCTAGGAAAACTAAAAACGTTGTTGCCGATGCCCTCTCCCGACAGCCTCTAGCAATACTAAAAATAGCACAGGATACTACGCCCAAATGTAGCTAGTAGACGACGTTGAAGAATCAATTGGAAAAAGACCCAGAACAGTTTCCAGACTATTTGTACGAAGGAAACCAAATTTATCGCAGAATGCATCACCACCCAGATGACGAAGACCCAATACCTTGGAAACTTTGTGTGGCCAAAGACTATAGGAAACGAGTCTTACGCGAATGTCATGACGATCCTACGGCGGGTCATCTAGGAATAAGGAAGACTACTCTACGGGTAGCTCAACGCTACTATTGGCCTGGTTATTTTCGAGATGTCAATCATCATGTGAGGCATTGCCTCCCATGGCAGAAGTACAAGGTGGAGCAAAATAAGCCGGCCGGCCTCTACGGGTAGCTCAACGCTACTATTGGCCTGGTTATTTTCGAGATGTCAATCATCATGTGAGGCATTGCCTCCCATGCCAGAAGTACAAGGTGGAGCAAAATAAGCCGGCCGGAAAAATGCTTACGAGCCACCAATTTCCAGTTTGTTCCGTTTTCACCAATACTATTGGTGAACTGTAAGGACTATTTGATCGTTCTATATACCCCCATTGCCATCAATTCTTCCACTTTCTCATTTATTATACTTTGCATCTTTGGATTCTTCGGATAGTTTCTTTGTTTAATTGGCTTATCGTCACACATAGTGATTGTGTGCATGCCAACTTTAAACGTGCCAGTTATTTTGGCCAATTCGGCCAGTTCTTCGCACATAAAGTCACTGACTTCTATCTCTGGTGCATCTGTCACTATTGCCGACGAAATCCTTTCTGTCAGCCTTTTTTTTATTTTGCACATTGGCGGAATTTCAATTTGGTGCCGTGCGCATTGTATAATGGCTCCCATTTCCTTTATAAAATTCTTCCCTAACAACACCGCATCAATACCGCCAGGCAATACTAAAAATGGAATTTGGTTTATTTTGTCGCCAAATTGCACTTCAGGGATCCATCGCCAGTCTATTTCTTTGTCTGCCAATTTCACCTGTTTTTTCGCTTTTGTCAGATGCTCTTCTTTAGCTAATTTTTCTGCTAGCTTTTGGCTAACAAAACTGGCCAGCATTTTAATGTCACCTATCCTGATTTCTGCTGATAGTTGGCTTTCTTTCTCTATCAATTTTCCAATTAAGTTCAAGGAGCTGTTGTTGCCGGCTCCTGCTCGCTCCTCGCAGGCAGGATCCGGTTTCATGGATCGCGTTCCAATTTTTCCTCAAGTCCATTAGAGTTCTAGCCTTCTGTTGCTGCACTCAATGTCTCACCACCTCCTGGCGACGGGTTCTGAATCCATCCTGTTGGATTTTCATAACGTCCCGCCTTTGTGGTGGAATTGGTGGCTCTTCGTCTAAGCAGCGTCTGCAGACGGTGTTATGCCTATTATCTTGCACAATTGGCCGCCTTTGTTATGTGTGAGCGTTCTCTTTGGGCCTCTCGGTGGAACTGTTTCCTCTCCTATTCCAATGAACACTTTTACATCTGGTGTGCAGTTTTCCAAAATGATTTCTAGTTGCTCGAAATCTGGGCATTTTAATGGACGCATTATGGTTTGCATCTCTATCATGAAATCTTTAAACGACTCATTCCACTATTGTTTTCTAGCTTTTACTTGATCTGCTAGTTTGCTAAAATATCCCCTCGCCAAGAAATTTTTTTTGAATGCCTCAGTAAAATCTTTCCATGATGCCCAATGCTTATTGTTGGCCACGTACTATTTTAATTCCTTGTCTTGTTCTGGCATTGCCTTTAGGGATCATATTGATGTGGGATGGGGTCTGGCAGCCGTGGCCCAGAACCATTTCTGTTGTATTGGCAACGACGGTGAATGATAAGATTGGCAACGATGATCGAATTTGAGAGTGGCAACGACGAAGAAAAAGCGACAACGACGAAGAAAAAGCGACAACGACGAAGGAGAGTTTTTGAGCGGCAACGACGACGAGCACGACGTGAAAATTAAGAGGAACGACGCGAATCTTAAAATAAAACGACGAACGACGCAAAACTAAAAAAGAAGTAACAACTAACGAGGAAAATAATAATCATAACGACGAACGAGTTTTATTCATTTCATTGTATTTTAGCATAATAACACAGTTACCTAAATAAACTTGCTTAAAATATAAAAAATACTTATGTGGTAAATAACAATCCCACAAATATGGGGGCTCAACCTAACCAAGTGAATGTGTGTATAAAAAGTTCTAAAACGACGATGAATAAATTTTAAAAAGACACCTGAAACTTAAACAAAATTGATGCATAAAGTTCTAGAAATTGTGCATACCAAAGAGGCCAATTGGACAATTCGAAGAAAAACAAACGGTGAACAAACATTGTCTGTGTATGTGTGTGAGTTTTCGGGGAATTAGAAACAGACGCCAAAGTGTCGCGCCCTGGTGATTTCGAGAAAGTTCTTAACGCGCTGAGTAGAGAGAAGCGGGGCAACATCGCATTGCTGCACAA
This sequence comes from Drosophila neocordata, assembly GCA_018903615.1. NCBI lineage: Eukaryota > Metazoa > Arthropoda > Insecta > Diptera > Drosophilidae > Drosophila > Drosophila neocordata. The sequence goes on from JAEIGI010000070.1 coordinate 40,311, forward strand.
ATTTGTATTTGAAACAGAGGGTGATCGTAACAATCGAAAGCGTTTACGTGAGTTCGAAGGTTTTGATTTCGATAGAAATTATGAAGAATATTAAAATTTATTTATTTATCAGACAGTGATCTTGCTGTAATATGTAACATATTAGGATTGGAACATAATAATGCTGATTTGATGGGATATATATTTCACAATCTGATGAAATCAAATTTGATGGTAAATGTGCACAGCGAACCCGATGATGAAAGTGAAAGTGAGGAAGAAGACGATAAAAGTGAAAACGAGAATGAAATGCTGGAACATTCCACAGTCGTGGCAAGAAATATAGATTTGACACGCAATGCAAATATGACGTCATCGAAATTTGCACTTAGCTTTCGGGATATTGAAGACTCTTTGCGACCTTTTAGGGGTGACGATACATTGCCTATCGAAGTGTGGTTAAATGATTTTGAAGAAATGGCAAGCATTATGTGTTTAGACGATTTGCAAAAGTTCATTTTTGCCAAAAGATCGCTTAAAAGGGTTAGCAAAAATGTACATTATGAGTGAACGCGGAATTAAAAATTGGAATATGTTAAAAAAATCGCTTCTCGACGAATTTGAGACAAAAGTGAATAGTGCGCAAATTCACAAAATTTTATCGGAAACAAAGAAAACAAAAGACCAAAGTGTTCACGAGTATTTATTGAAAATGAAAGAACTAGCATCTCGCGGCAATATTGAAACAAACGCGTTAATGCAATACGTAATTGATGGAATAAATGATTTGAGTGTCAACAAGTCGATTCTTTATAACGCCAACAACTTAAAAGAATTCAAAAAAAAATTAAAGTCCTATGAAACGATTGTTAACAGAGTCGAAAAAGAGAAGTCAAATTTTGAAAAAGCTAAACGTATTTATAATTCGCGAGACAGTGACAAAAAACTTGATATAAAATGTTACAATTGTGGTGCCAAGGGGCAAACTTCAAATGAATGCGCAGATAAAAGCAAGGGTAAAAAGTGCTTTAACTGCAACGGATTTGGACATATATCAAAAGAGTGTAGTGTTATTAAAACGACATCAAAGGAAAAAGTCCCTAATACGTGTAAAATTATAAGTCATTCGAGCATGAGCAAAGAAGTGAATATTGACAATCAACAATTTGTAGCTCTAATTGACACAGGCAGCAAATACAATATTCTAAACGAAATGGTGTATGTGAAACTAAACAAGCAAAAACTTAATCCAGTGAATGTTTATTTAGTCGGGTTTGGAAGTCAAAATAAAGTAAAACCTTTGGGTTCGGTTGAAGAAACAATAATTATTGACGGTTTACAGTTTATTACAAATTTCTTAGTTGTGTCACCAAACTTCTTAGACGTCGAAATGGTGTTAGGCGAAGAATTTTGTAAATTAGCTCAAATAAACATTGGCCGTCATGGCATAACCATAAAAAAACACGATGATGTCGGTATTGACTCGGAAATAACGTCGTTAATGAAAATTAGTGCTGAAAACGGTAATGACATTGACTTAAATATCGATTCTAATGCAAGTAAGAACGCAAAAAATGAAGTACGTAAAGCTTTCGAGAATTATAAACCATCAGACACCAAAACCACAAACGTAAAGATGCGAATAGTTGTTACGGATGACACCCCAATCTACTCACGTCCGCGCAGAATTGCATACAGCGAACGCTGCATTATAGATGAGCAAGTCGAGCAATGGTTAAAAGATGGTACAATCGAGCACTCGGAGTCCGAGTATAGTAGCCCAGTGGTATTGGTAAGAAAACGGGATGGCACTCCCCGATTACGTATCGACTATAGAAGAATGAATAAAGTAATAATACGAGATCATTTCCCACTTCCCCTAATCGAGGACCAGCTAGACAAATTGGTAAACGCACAGATGTACAGCACGCTTGACTTAAAGAATGGATTTTTCCATGTCGAAGTGGAGGAAGACAGTCGGAAATATACGTCATTTGTTACCCACAATGGCCAATATCAATTTCGCAAAGTACCATTTGGATTGGCAAACTCCAGTCCAGTGTGTTTCAAAGACACATCAATGAAATATTTAGAGAGTTAACCCGCAAAAACATCGCGATACCATACGTTGATGATATCATAATTCCAGGCAACGACGAAGACGTGGCTTTATCGAATCTGAAAGAAGTCCTAAAGCAGTGCGAAGAGTATGGCCTAATAATAAATTTAAAAAATGTTGTTTTTTGAAAAGAAAAGTAGAGTTTTTGGGACATGAAATTGAAAACCAAAAGATATGTATCTCTGACAGTAAGATCAAAGCCGTAACTAAATTTTCGTTGCCAAAAAACCAAAAGCAACTTCAAAGTTTTTTGGGACTAGTTGGATACTTTCGAAAATTTATTTTAAATTTCGGATTAATTGCCAAGCCTTTTTCAGATTTACTGAGAAAAGATGCCAAGTTCTGTTTCAATGAGAGGGAGATGACGTAATTTTATGAGCTGACAACACTAATTACACAGAAGCCCGTGCTTAAGATGTTTAACTGCCAACACCGTACCGAGCTTCACACTGATGCGTCTATCGATGGCTTTGGAGCAGTGCTTCTGCAAATTTCACCCGATGATGGTCAACTATATCCTGTTTATTATATGAGCAGAAAGACTACAGTTGCGCAGAAAAAATTAACCAGTTACGAGTTGGAAATTTTGGCCGTCGTTGAGGCTCTACAGAAATTTTGAGTTTATCTTCTTGGTATTCACTTCAAGCTAGTGAGCGATTGCAACCCATTTACCAAAACGACTTCTATCTCTGGTGCATCTGTCACTATTGCCGACGAAATCCTTTCTGTCAGCCTTTTTTTTATTTTGCACATTGGCGGAATTTCAATTTGGTGCCGTGCGCATTGTATAATGGCTCCCATTTCCTTTATAAAATTCTTCCCTAACAACACCGCATCAATACCGCCAGGCAATACTAAAAATGCTATTTTGATTATTTTGTCGCCAAATTGCACTTCAGCGATCCATTGCCAGTCTATTTCTTTGTCTGCCAATTTCACCTGTTTTTTCGCTTTTGTCAGATGCTCTTCTTTAGCTAATTTTTCTGCAAGCTTTTGGCTAACAAAACTGGCCAGCATTTTAATGTCACCTATCCTGATTTCTGCTGATAGTTGGCTTTCTTTCTCTATCAATTTTCCAATTAAGTTCAAGAAGCTGTTGTTGCCGGCTCCTGCTCGCTCCTCGCAGGCAGGAACCGGTTTCATGGATCGCGTTCCAATTTTTTCGCAAGTCCATCAGAGTTCTAGCCTTCTGTTGCTGCACTCAATGTCTCACCACCTCCTGGCGACGAATTCTGAATCCATCCTGTTGGATTTTCATAACGTCCCGCCTTTGTGGTGGAATTGGTGGCTCTTCGTCTAAACAGCGTCTGCAGACGGTGTTATGCCTATTATCTTGCACAATTGGCCGCCTTTGTTATGTGTGAGCGTTCTCTTTGGGCCTCTCGGTGGAACTGTTTCCTCTCCTATTCCAATGAACACTTTTACATCTGGTGTGCAGTTTTCCAAAATGATTTCTAGTTGCTCGAAATCTGGGCATTTTAATGGACGCATTATGGTTTGCATCTCTATCATGAAATCTTTAAACGACTCATTCCACTGTTGTTTTTTATGATGCCCAATGCTTATTGTTGGCCACGTACTATTTTGATTCCTTGTCTTGTTCTGGCATTGGCTTTAGGGATCATATTGATGTGGGATGGGATCTGGCAGCCGTGGCCCAGAACCATTTCTGTTATATTGGCAACGACGGTCAATGATAAGATTGGCAACGACGAAGAAAAAGCGACAACGACGATAGAGAGTTTTTGAGCGGCAACGACGACGACCACGACGTGAAAATTAAAAGGAACGACGCGAATCTTAAAATAAAACGACGAACGACGCAAAACTAAAAAAGAAGTAACAACTAACGAGGAAAATAATAATCATAACGACGAACGAGTTTTATTCATTTCATTGTATTTTAGCATAATAACACAGTTATCTAAATAAACTTACTTAAAATATAAAAAATACTTATTTGGTAAATAACAATCAACCTAACTAAGTGAATGTGTGTATAAAAAGTTCTAAAACGACGATGAATAAATTTTAAAAAGACACCTGAAACTTAAACGAAGATATAAATTAATCGACAATAAGAAAGTCAGACATAAAAAATTGATGCAAAAAGTTCTAGAAATTGTGGATACCAAAGAGGCCAATTGGACAATTCGAAGAAAAACAAACGGTGAACAAAGATTGTCTGTGTATGTGTGTGAGTTTTCGGGGAATTAGAAACAGACGCCAAAGTGTCGCGCCCTGGTGATTTCGAGAAAGTTTTTAACGCGCTGAGTAGAGAGAAGCGGGGCAACATCGCATTGCTGCACAAATTTGTATTTGAAACAGAGGGTGATCGTAACAATCGAAAGCGTTTACGTGAGTTCGAAGGTTTTGATTTCGATAGAAATTATGAAGAATATCAAAATAAAGTTGCATATGTGGCCGAAAATTTATCAGACAGTGATCTTGCTGTAATATGTAACATATTAGGATTGGAACATAATAATGCTGATTTGATGGGATATATATTTCACAATCTGATGAAATCAAATTTGATGGTAAATGTGCAGAGCGAACCCGATGATGGAGTGAAAGTGAGGAAGAAGACGATAAAAGTGAAAACGAGAATGAAATGCTGGAACATTCCACAGTCGTGGCAAGAAATATAGATTTGACACGCAATGCAAATATGACGTCATCGAAATTTGCTCTTAGCTTTCGGGATATTGAAGACTCTTTGCGACCTTTTAGGGGTGACGATACATTGCCTATCGAAGTGTGGTTAAATGATTTTGAAGAAATGGCAAGCATTATGTGTTTAGACGATTTGCAAAAGTTCATTTTTGCCAAAAGATCGCTTAAAAGGGTTAGCAAAAATGTACATTATGAGTGCGCAAATTCACAAAATTTTATCGGAAACAAAGAAAACAAAAGACCAAAGTGTTCACGAGTATTTATTGAAAATGAAAGAACTAGCATCTCGCGGCAATATTGAAACAAACGCGTTAATGCAATACATAATTGATGGAATAAATGATTTGAGTGTCAACAAGTCGATTCTTTATAACGCCAACAACTTAAAAGAATTCAAAAAAAAATTAAAGTCCTATGAAACGATTGTTAACAGAGTCGAAAAAGAGAAGTCAAATTTTGAAAAAGCTAAACGTATTTATAATTCGCGAGACAGTGACAAAAAACTTGATATAAAATGTTACAATTGTGGTGCCAAGGGGCAAACTTCAAATGAATGCGCAGATAAAAGCAAGGGTAAAAAGTGCTTTAACTGCAACGGATTTGGACATATATCAAAAGAGTGTAGTGTTATTAAAACGACATCAAAGGAAAAAGTCCCTAATACGTGTAAAATTATAAGTCATTCGAGCATGAGCAAAGAAGTGAATATTGACAATCAACAATTTGTAGCTCTAATTGACACAGGCAGCAAATACAATATTCTAAACGAAATGGTGTATGTGAAACTAAACAAGCAAAAACTTAATCCAGTGAATGTTTATTTAGTCGGGTTTGGAAGTCAAAATAAAGTAAAACCTTTGGGTTCGGTTGAAGAAACAATAATTATTGACGGTTTACAGTTTATTACAATAAAGTAAAACCTTTGGGTTCGGTTGAAGAAACAATAATTATTGACGGTTTACAGTTTATTACAAATTTCTTAGTTGTGTCACCAAACTTCTTAGACGTCGAAATGGTGTTAGGCGAAGAATTTTGTAAATTAGCTCAAATAAACATTGGCCGTCATGGCATAACCATAAAAAAACACGATGATGTCGGTATTGACTCGGAAATAACGTCGTTAATGAAAATTAGTGCTGAAAACGGTAATGACATTGACTTAAATATCGATTCTAATGCAAGTAAGAACGCAAAAAATGAAGTACGTAAAGCTTTCGAGAATTATAAACCATCAGACACCAAAACCACAAACGTAAAGATGCGAATAGTTGTTACGGAAATATTTAGAGAGTTAACCCGGAAAAACATCGCGATACCATATGTTGATGATATCACAATTCCAGGCAAAGACGAAGACGTGGCTTTATCGAATCTGAAAGAAGTCCTAAAGCAGTGCGAAGTGTATGGCCTAATAATAAATTTAAAAAAATGTTGTTTTTTGAAAAGAAAAGTAGAGTTTTTGGGACATGAAATTGAAAACCAAAAGATATGTATCTCTGACAGTAAGATCAAAGCCGTAACTAAATTTCCGTTGCCAAAAAACCAAAAGCAACTTCAAAGTTTTTTGGGACTAGTTGGATACTTTCGAAAATTTATTTTAAATTTCGGATTAATTGCCAAGCCTCTTTCAGATTTACTGAGAAAAGATGCCAAGTTCTGTTTCAATGAGAGGGAAATGACGTCATTTAATGAGCTGACAACACTAATTACACAGAAGCCCGTAGAAGATGAGAAAGACTACAGATGCGCAGAAAAAATTTACCAGTTACGAGTTGGAAATTCTGGCCGTCGTTGAGGCTCTACAGAAATTTTGAGTTTATCTTCTTGACATTCACTTCAAGCTAGTGAGTGATTGCAACCCATTTACCAAAACGATGGAGAAAAGGGATGTTTGTACCAGAGTTGCCCGATGCATCTTTATGCTTCAGGAATTCGACTACGAAGTGGAACATAGAGCAGGCACTCGCATTCGGCATGCGGATGCACTGAGCCGAAATCCTGTAATGATGATTACTGATGGAAATGTATATACCAAACTAAAACATCTGCAAGCCAAAGAGGACGAGATTAAGGCTATAATTAATATTCTGTCCGAAAAAACATCGCATAATGATTATTTAATGAAAGCTGGATTGTTGTGCAAGTTAATCGACGACGATGAGCTTATAGTAGTACCTGTACTATTCCAGCGCGAAATTATCACGCAGGCACACGAAAGAGGACATTTTTGAGTCAAAAAAACAAAGGAGTTAATAGCTAAAGAATACTACCTTCCCAAACTGGACGCCAAGATCGAGCGACATATTAGATGCTGCATTCCATGCATAGTATCCAATCATAAACGTGGGAAAAAAGAGGGATTTTTACATCCATTGTCGAAGGAAGAGGAACCACTACAAACATTTCATATCGAAATCCTGGGTCCTGGATCCTCTGGGATCCACAGATAAAAGATACAAACACATTCTAGCAGTTATAGATGGGTTTACCAAGTTCTGCTGGTTGTATGCAACGAAAACTACATCAGCCAAAGAAGTCATCACGAGACTGGAAGCTCAAAGCCTTACCTTTGGAAATCCAATACAAATTATCACAGATAGAGGTTCCGCTTTTACATCTGACGAGTTTAAGGGGTACTGCGACGCCGAAAATATTATTCATCATGCTGTGACTACTGGTCTACCAAGAGCTAACGGGGAAGTAGAAAGACTAAATACCACTATAACTTCTGTTTTATCTAAGCTTTCCGTGGATGATCCGAGCAAGTGGTACAAGTTCGTGGGCAAGGTGCAGCAAGCAATTAATTCAACCTACTGCAGAAGCACAGAGATGACTCCATACGAGTTGTTGGTTGGAGTAACAATGCGTACCAAATCGGATATTCAACTGAAACAGATGATCGCAAACGAGATGACCCAAATATTTAATAAAAAACGAGACGACTTGAGGAAGATGGCTAAGAAACAAATTTTGAAATTACAAGAGGAAAACAAGAAGACATACAACTTACGCAGAAAGCAAGCTACAAGATACAAAATTGGTGATCTTGTGGCAATCAAGCGGACGCAGTTTGGAGCTGGTTTTAAGTTGAAAGCGAAGTATCTAGGTCGCATTACCAAAACCAAGATGAAGGCCACATACGATGTAACTAAAGACGCAAATTTTACGGAGGGTCCTAAACACACGACTACGTGCGCAGAGTACATGAAACCCTGGAGTCCATTTGAGGACGACGAAGACGACACATTCGGGACGAATGATTAAAAGGATGCCCGAGTTGTGGGATGGGATCTGGCAGCCGTGGCCCAGAACCATTTCTGTTGAATTGGCAACGACGGTCAATGATAAGATTGGCAACGGATGATCGAATATGAGAGTGGCAACGACGAAGAAAAAGCGACAACGACGAAGAAAAAGCGACAACGACGAAGAAAAAGCGACAACGACGAAAGAGAGTTTTTGAGCGGCAACGACGACGAGCACGACGTGAAAATTAAGAGGAACGACGCGAATCTTAAAATAAAACGACGAACGACGCAAAACTAAAAAGAAGTAACAACTAACGAGGAAAATAATAATCATAACGACGAACGAGTTTTATTCATTTCATTGTATTTTAGCATAATAACATAGTTACCTAAATAAACTTACTTAAAATATAAAAAATACTTATGTGGTAAATAACAATCCCACAAAGATGTCTAATCCATACATGTCTGCTGACCATTCGTCTTGTTCGATGAATTCTAGCGGCTTTTAACTCCCGTCGAAACGGAATGTCTATTCCCTCACTAGGTTTGCCACCTTCGGATATTCGTTTTTTGAATTTGTTAACCCGATTTTGCTACTTTCCATAACCCTTCTACTTATTCTCAGCTCTTCATATAATGTGTATTGCAATTTCCCCCACCGGCATCGCTTTTACGGCTTTTGTAAATTTCCCTGCTAGCGAGCTGATCCATGCCTGACACTCTGGGTCGTCCTCATGATCATTGACCCATTCGCCGAACTGTTTCCTTATTTCTTGTACAGTTCCTGATAGCATGAATCGCCGGTTTATATTAACTCACCCTTTTTCATGTAATAAATCCATGATTTTGTCATCTTGCCGGCCTTTGATCAATTTATTTCTTTTCTTTTAATAAAAATTAAACGTCTATATCTTTTTATTTTACTATACAGAAAACAATAAATCTTGTAAATATCTTTCACCAATTAAGCACGTTGGGCGCCAGTTGTAACGATCCTCTTTGGTCCTTACTTGCGGCAGAGCCGGATTTCAGGTTCCACACTGCACCGCTGGCACTCATGAAAACTTATCAATGGATTGTGTTTAGCTGTGGCAAGTATTCCTACTGCCACGATGACTCCTGGTCTCGTCTAGCTACACCTGTCGCCTGTCCAGGACGAGGCTTATTTCACTGGAAAGTCATGTATTCGGCCTCCATTTCGGGTACTTTTCAGCGAGCACTCAGCAGCCTAATCGGACCCGAGATGGAACCCCACTCCTTTGCCTATCTCGACGATATAATCGTCATCGGGCGAACTCTGGAAGAACATTTGGCTCACCTTCAAGAAGTCTTTCGACATCTGAGAGCAGCGAACTTACGAATCAACCAAGCGAAGTGCAACTTCTTTTGACGACGTCTTCAGTGGACATGTCATCAGCGAGCATGGTATACACACTGATCCCGAGAAGATAGCCGCAGTTAAGGAATTATCACCGCCCACCAATATGCGTCAACTCCGTCTGTTCACGCCAGAAAAGGGTGAACAGCGGAAGAGGAGCGTGGTTGAAACAGAGGGGCGAATTCAAAGGAGGACGGCCACACTGAGGATCAGACGACAAGGGGAAAAAGCTCCATAGGAGGAGTTAGTTCGCTCTTTGATTTCAAGTCGACTACTTCGTACACCCGTACACTCTCTTCGAACCCTTAAAATTCTCACTTAAATCTATTTGTAACGCCAAGTGGCCAACATAACTAGTGTATCTTCATCCTAATAAATCGTGTGTTAATCAAACGAAGGTCACGCGTCGTGTTAATTTCATTTCCTAATTGTCTGCCATACAGAAGCTCTTCGCCCCCCCACAAACATTGGTCCTTCGAGCCGGATATTCTTCCTCTCGACCCCAGCATCGCATCGGTGGAGAATCTGGTAAGTAGACAAACTTTTAATTCCAACATATTAATTAGCACACATTACACATACTTACCTGCAGTGAAAAGTTTCCCGCTTTTTTCCATAGCGACTTTTCACTCTAATTTGTATGTACATTCTATGTAATTGTGTCCTGTGCCCTCACCTATCCTGGTGTGATCGCTTATCCTAACCATCTACGCCATAATATTGCATCATTTCCTACAAAATTTGCATAAAATTTACAATCAAATCCACATATATTGGCATACATATATACATCTACAAACATATCCACATACAATTTACATATTTCTACACATCTACATCTACACATATATCAATATACAATCCACATATATTCACATACATATATACATCTACATCTACACATATATCAATATACAATCCACATATATCCACATACATATATACATCTACATCTACACATATATCAATATACAGTCCACATATATCCACATACATATATACACATCTATATCCATTTATATATTGTATATGTTGTTTGTTTGGCTAGTTTTCTAGCTCCACTAAAACGCTCAGTTTTAATTTATTTTCCATTTAATTTATTCAAGGTTTGTAGATGGAAAGTCAGTAGGCGAAGTAGTGGGTAGCTTTAAAATTCTGAAACACTTCAAGGTTAAATTTGGCATCTTACATTTATACAATTTCACTTACTCTAGTCTATGCTCTTAGGCTGCAAACAAACAACTGCGACATCGATCACGCGTTGTGTTTCTAACTAGCTTAAGTTATACATACATATGAAAAGTACATAGGAAAAGTACCGCAAGAATAAGAATAGAAAAGAGCTTGCACAAAACGAAGTGTTTCGTTCGCTGTGTACAGCTGTACATTTTTGCGTTTGCTTTTGTCTTTACAGTGGGTCGAAGGTGATTAATTTGCTGTCATAAATTTCGGCAACATTCCCCTCCCAGTAAGCGGACTCATCCAGAGAAGCTTACTTCCTTATTGCCGACATCAAGGACTGCTAATTTAACGGCTGGTCTACATAGAACACCTATTTGAGTCTGAACCTTTGCACTCCTTACTTGGCCGTCTGCTGCGGTGGTCACGTCAATGACTCGTCCCTTTGGCCAAACGTTGCGGCTTTGGTTTTCATCTACTAGTATTACGATGTCTCCCTTCTCAATAGGCTTGACCTTTTGATGCCATTTGCTTCTACGGGTGATGTTAGGTAGCACCTCTTTGACCCACCGAATCCAGAACTGGTTGGCGAACATCTCGCTCTGGCGGAAAGTCCATTTGTAGTCGATCTCATCGGCATTGCAGAAAGGCTTTTCACCACTAGATGACCGAAGCAGTAGGTGATTCGGCGTTATAGCTTCTTGGTCCTCGTGGTCGAGGGATACATATGTCAACGGTCTAGAGTTGACCGTCATTTCCACCTCCATCATTGCAGTAAGAAGGCTTTCGTCTGTGAACTTTTGATTTGGAATAATGCGATACAATACGCATTTGATAGAGCGCACCAAACGCTCCCAGGCGCCACCAATGTGTGGAGCCGAGGGCGGGTTAAAGAACCAGGCAATTCCTCGCTTTGCCAATTGGTGATGCATCTCGGTGTCTTCTAGTTGAAGCTTCTCTTTCAGAAAGGCATCAGTTCCTCGGAAGTTGGTGCCGTTATCACTGTAGACTTCTTTTGGTGTCCCGCGACTTGCAATGTGACGCCGCAAACCCATCAGACATGAGTTTGTAGTGAGACTATGGACGATTTCGATGCTTATTGCTCGCATGGTGAGGCAAGTTATTATCATGCCCCATCGTTTTAACGCCTTCCGTCCATCGATGACTGTAAGCGGTCCGAAATAGTCAACGCCCACGTAGGTGAACGCTGGCTTGAAAGCAGCCAATCTTGCTCGAGGCAACGGTGCCATCAGTGGTGGAACAGGTCGGGCTCTTTCCAGCTTACATCGTTGGCAGCTTCGGCGTATCCTTTTAAGAAGAGGTCTTAGTTTTGGTTGTCTCATGATTGATGTGGTAATATTTTTCGTGGTAGTGGCGGACTATTAGCGTAGTTGCCCAGTGATGGGCTGACAACGCAATCTTCCCCTTTGGAGCGTTGGCAACGCGGCTGGCACGGTCGGTTATGCACAGCACACCGTGCTCATCAATGTAGAGTTGTAGCCTCCACAGCGGACTGCTCCGACAGACGTTTTTGCCTTTTTCGACGGCTGCATACTCCTCTCCATAATTTTCCAGTTGCATGTTCCGGTATAGAAACATTTGTGCTGAGACTATCTGCTCCACTCGCAGACGTGTATCGGCACTTGATTTGCGGATCTTATTGGTCAACTTCTCCTTGTACACCAACCAAAGAGCCACTGCTCTGCTTAGTCGGTTCCAGTTGGAGAAATATTCGTAGTTGACTTTTGCATTTTCCTTCCGCATGTAAAGAAAACGAGGGCGCAGTTCCTCGGTAACTGCGTCTCCTGTGGCGATCCTGCCCGGCCATGACGCCGGAGGTGACTTGAGAAACTCGGGTCCCTTGAACCATTTCTTATACGCCTCAGACGAGTGTTGGCTTTTAGTAGCAACATCTGCCACATTTAGTTTGCTCGGCACCCATCTCCAGTCGTTGATGTTTCTGTTTCGTTCTGCTATCCTGAACATCACGTACTGTTGATACCGTCGGGGATCTCCGTTCAGCCACGCCAGTACGGTTTTCGAGTCCGTCCATAAATGGCATTCCTGAATGTCCAGCTCATGTTGCAAAACAACGTTGCGCATAAGCCTTGCGCCTGTCACCGCTGCTTGCAACTCTAGTCGTGGAATAGAAAGCGGTTGCAATGGTGCCACTTTTGATTTAGCTGAAACGAGACTCAAATGTGTATTAGTATTGTGCTCGATCCTAAAGTATGCCACAGCGGCATAAGCGTCTTCTCCGGCGTCCACGAATACGTGGAGTTGTACTTCGTACTTCGGCTATTAAAGGAAGAAATGATAGCCACCTCCGCCACAAAACATTGAGGTCTGCTGACAGATCTTCGTCCCAATCGATTTTTGAGCGCCACACTTGCTGGAGTAGGATTTTGAGGTACATCATAATACAAGATACGAAGCCCATTGGATCGAAGACTGACATCAAAACTTGCAGAATTTCTCTTTTGGTTGGCACAACATCGGTGGTTATTATGTTTCGCTTAAGACGCACGAACTTTAAGGCATACGTGAATGCATCCTGATCCGGATTCCATTGCATGCCCAATATCTTCTCGTAGATGTTGATGTCCTCTCTGTTGAAGAATTGTTTTTCCTCTTGGGCTGTGGTCTCTTTAAGTTTGGATAGAACTTCTTTTGAATTTGAACACCATTTATGCATGTGGAAGCCTCCACGAGCATGTACTTCTCGAACATCTTTGGCCAGGGCTACTGCTTCCTCTGCTGTGTGACAAGAATCGATGTAGTCGTCCACATAATGATATTTGCGGATGGCTTTTGATGCAGATGGAAACTCTTTTTCGTGTTTCGTGGCGTTTAAGTCACGCACGTAACGTGAAAGAAACGTTGTGCTTTCGCATCTTCCTCTCGCACCGTAATGCGATGAAACATTTCAGCGATATCTCCACTTATCCCGACAGCTCTCATTCTAAAGTTGTACATTATTTGGAGCAGTGGTACAAGGAGATCGGGCCCTTTCATCAGAAAATCGTTGAGAGCTATTCCCAATGATTTGGCTGCTGCGTCCCACACTAATCTCACTCTATCCGGTTTGTGTGGGTTACGTACGGTGAATATGGGCAAATACCATACATCTTCTTGTTTTTTCAGCAATTCGTGGACATCCAACTTCTTAGTTGGTCCAGCTCTGCAGCTAGCTGGGGGTCTCTTTCCATTCTCCTGCGGAGACACAAAAGCCTTCTTTTTGCTGTTAGAAGACTATCAGGAAAGCGTCGATGATCATCTTTCCACAGTAATCCTGAGGTATAATTCCCTGCGTTATAAGTTATTGTGTCTTCCAAAATCTGCAACGATCTCTGTTCCTCTGGAGATTTGGTTAGCTTGGGCGAAACGTTTTCCTCCGTCAGCATGTTTTGTTTTACCATTTCATGTAGATCCTGATCGCAGTGGCATCTATGGATGTTTAGCTTGTTGCGGCCTTGCCACGATCCACCAAATATGGTCCATCCCAACCTCGTGTTTTAAGCAATGGGTTGCTGCCACTTGCCTTGGCGCACCTTTTGCGCAGCAGTGAGATTTGGATTGTTGATGCCGATGATCATTTTTGTAACTATGTTTGTGTAGCTCGGTAATGGCAGATTTCTTAGATGTGCATATTTGCTTTTTATTTGATCCGCCATCATCTACTCTGCAGACAGGCCAAGGGAATTGACAGTATAAAGGTCGTTTAATTTAAATAATTTATTACGTTGACCCAGTTTGGAAATTTTTAAATTCAACCGCTTGGATTGCGGCTCTTCTCTTCTGACATTTCCAGTCCAGCTGATACATAGTGGACTGGGAGCGCCCTTCTCCCACAAGTCTTTGGCTAGACTTTCTTCTAGAAGTGTTAAAGTTGAACCATCATCCATGAACGCGTAGACATCAATTGACTTTGATTTTCCGTACAAGGTGACTGGAACGATTCTGAAAAAACTATCTAGAGGGTTAGCTGATGACTTACGATGATTATGTAAGACACTCGTCGTCGCTTTGTTATGGAGAAGACTGTTGTGCTTTGCCTTGCAGCCGGCTATATTGCACAATGTTTGTCTCCAACAGCCTCCTTTGTGCCCCTTAATGCACTGGTGGCATAATCGGTAAGTCTTTATGGCATCCCACCTGTCCTTTACAGTCATACGTCTGAATTTATCGCACGATGTTAATTTGTGATCTCCTTGGCAAATCACACATGGGATTCCTTTATAACTTTCGGCGGCGACTGCTGTATGAGTGTGTAAAGCAGCTCTGTTTGGTTTCTTGCTGTCGGTTTCTGGTGTTATATTAGGCGTAGAAACTCGACATGCAGCCTCTGCTAGGTCGTATAACCAATCCGCTAGGTTCTCCAAATTTGGGCAATTTATTGGCTTTGAATGAATTGCCCAGTTCAGCATCATTTCAGGTCCCAACTTTTGGATGAGCTCCTGCAGCAAAGTTGGATTGTTTAGATGAGCATCTAACTTGCTTGCCTTCATCGTAGCACACATATTTTTGACTGCAAATGCAAACTCGATTAGAGGTTCCAGCTTGCCCTTTGGCGATGGCAGATTACGAACATTGTCGATCAGAAGCTTTAGTATGAGCTCTGCCCGACCAAAGTACATTTTTAGGGTACTGATGACATTAGGAAACATTAAGCTATCCCGCACTGCTTCTAGCGCTTTTCCTTTAAGACATCTCTGCAAACGAAGGGTGTTCTCCTCGTTGCTGTATCCGGCAATTTTAGTGCTGGTTTCATAGGAACTGAAGAACAAAGGCCAGTCCTTGGGGTCTCCATTAAAGATTGGCAGGTCCCTTGGCATGGATTGACGAGCGGCTATTTGTTGCTGCGTTATGCCAGCGGCGTTGCGTGGCAAAGTCTGGGTTCTGGTACTTGTTGCTTGTGGTGTACTGCTACCACCAGGATCCATCATGGCTATTTGTCCGCTAACTCCAGTCGTTAGCATGTGATGGCCTGTTGCTGCTCCACCTGACTGCACGTGAGTGGCTAGTAGAGCATATTTGCGCCTCAAGTATTCTCTTTCGAGGCACATTTCCTCTTCTAAATGTTGTAGAAGTAGTTGATGATCTTCCTGCATAGCATCCTCTTCCTCGTGTTGGTTGACTGTCTCTGGCTGACAATCTCGGACACGTGTTTCCTTTTCAGTATGTACTGGCACCGGCTTGGAAGTAGGGTTATGTTCATCTGCGAAAGCGACAGCCTGGCGACGGCTCAATAAAATGCACGTGGAGCACGTCCATGAGCTCGAAGTGGCACTGCTGTCCGTTCCGCAGCATGTGCAGTGGAATTGGCCTGCACACCTGGAGCATGTCAGCATCTCCTCATTGTCCGGAGCGCTGCATAGCCCACAGCTATTGTTGGAAGCCATCTATTTGCGTAATTTCTGCTGTCTCAGCAGCGGCAATGAATTTCTTTTCTGATGGATTCGCTAGACTCTGTACCGTAGTGAGTCAAATATGAATCCGATCCTCTGCAGGTATACGAAGAACTTCTATGACTTTCTTCACCGTAGGATTTTCACAGATAATTTCCGTAGAAATTTCAAAGAAATTTCATAATAGAAATTTTAAAGAAATGTTGTTTGTTTGGCTAGTTTTCTAGCTCCACTAAAACGCTCAGTTTTAATTTATTTTCCATTTAATTTATTCAAGGTTTGTAGATGGAAAGTCGGTAGGCGAAGTAGTGGGTAGCTTTAAAATTCTGAAACACTTCAAGGTTAAATTTGGCATCTTACATTTATACAATTTCACTTACTCTAGTCTATGCTCTTAGGCTGCAAACAAACAACTGCGACATCGATCACGCGTTGTGTTTCTAACTAGCTTAAGTTATACATACATATGAAAAGTACATAGGAAAAGTACCGCAAGAATAAAAATAGAAAAGAGCTTGCACAAAACGAAGTGTTTCGTTCGCTGTGTGCAGCTGTACATTTTTGCGTTTGCTTTTGTCTTTACAGTGGGTCGAAGGTGATTAATTTGCTGTCATAAATTTCGGCAACAGTATACATACCGGCAATCGCGAGTTCAAGTGCAAGTGCAAGTGCAAGCTGAAAATAAAAGTGCAATTAATTTCTGTGTATCAATAAAATCAAATCAAACTCACCGATCATAATTGTTTGCCGGCTCCAAAGCATTGTTCCGCCACTAAAAACCAACAACAAAAAGAACCGCATAAAAGCTCCGCTTGTAAGCTTTTTTCAAATTACATTTACATACATATGTTCATATGTAAGTGTACCGGTTTTGGCAAACATTTCTTTTGTGCATAGAAATTTGATTTCGCGGTAAAATTGATTTATTATTTTCACGCACTTATTGCACAAAATTTCTGCACTTGCAACTTGTTTCTTTTTTGTGTCCAATCCGATAAAAAATGCGCAAAATTAATTTAAAATTACCAAGTGCAACAATTGTCCAAAAAGGTCGCACAGCTGTTCGAGTTGTGCACAGTGGTACAACCCCTCACAAAAAAAGAAGAAAATAATTCCGAGTGAAGTTCTAATGAGAATTAATAAAATAAAAAGGAGAAATAAAAAGGAAAATTTATTTAATCAAAAAAAAAGGGAAATTATTTTTCCACATTTCAAAAAAATTTATTTAATTAATTAATCAGAAAATATTTTTTCCACATATCCAAAAAAATTATTTTTCCACATTTCAAAAAAATTTATTTAATTAATTAATCAGAAAATATTTTTTCCACATATCCAAGGGAAAAAAATATTTTTCCACATTTCAAAAAACTTATTTAATTAATTAAAATCAGAAAATATTTTTTCCACATATCCAAAAAAAAAAATATTTTTCCACATTTCAAAAAAAATTTTATTTAATTAATTAATCAAAAAAATATTTTTTCCAAATAAAAAAAAAAAAATCCAAATCCAATCCAAATCCAAAAAAAAAAAATATTTTTCCACATTTCGGAAAAAAAAAAAATTACTTAATCCAAGAAAAATATTTTTCGACATTGCAAAATTCTACTTTTTCGAAAATTTTCATAATAACTCCGAGGGCCGATCGAGTAGTTTCGGCATTGGTGTGTGCGTGAAAACAATTATTAATTTAAAAAAAAAAGGCGTTCGTCGGTTCCGGAACTAGTTCCAATTTCCAACCTGAGCTACAATTCTGGTTCTTTAATTTTCAAATAAAATTCCACGCAATTCTAAGCACAGGCATTCGGTTCTGACCAGGTCCTTCCAATATTTATTGGTCTACAGCAGAGCAACAATTTTTATAACAAGCTGTGACAACAA
Organism: Drosophila neocordata; assembly: GCA_018903615.1. Lineage (NCBI taxonomy): Eukaryota > Metazoa > Arthropoda > Insecta > Diptera > Drosophilidae > Drosophila > Drosophila neocordata. The sequence continues at coordinate 58,185 of JAEIGI010000070.1, forward strand.
ATATTGCCTGAGATTGCCAATCCAACGCTAATAATCATTGTTCACGCCTCACAATAATCACATTCCATTAATTCTCATTATTTTCTTCTCATTCCGATATATCACAAGATCATTTTTAATAAAGATATCCTTATTTATTTATTTATTGATTTTATCCGTTTTTGATATATCTTGTCGGCAATTAATCCGCCCCATACAGTCCACTCGGGTCAGATTCCTTGACCACACACATATTCTTCCACTCCGATTATGCCCATCGATCCTGCTAAAAGCAGCAACAAATCAGATCATCTCGCATTGCCTCGCCGTTCCGTATCGCCATCCACACCGCCGGCCAAAGTAAAAGTACCGCGCGTTACAGATACGGTAAAACGTAGCCTATCCAGTTCCGCTACCACACTATCATCGCCATCCTCCCCAGGCTCTACTGCACAGCGGTTTTCCACACGTACTCCCTCGCCCACGCTGTCCGACTCCAGCTCGCTTTCGATTCCGCGCGTCACTGTTTCAGCTCCCGCGTCGAGAACTTTAACCAGGTCCGAGTCTCAACGACTACTCGACGCAGCCACCATGTCGGTTAATCATTTTATCGCCGCTTGCGACAGTCTGACCGTTTTCGAGGTCAACACCATGGGCTCCATCGAGGGGGGACTTTCCGCTATTTTCGTTGCGAATGCATTTGGATCAAACCAAGGTCCTCTGGAGCAGAATCGAGTCCGAGTACATGGCATGTACCAGAGCCCTTACGGCTGATGGGAGCGATGAGAGCCGCGCCGACCTAATGACCGTTAAGTCAAAATATGAATATGCATACATGGTGTATGTTCGGTGCGGCACAAGTTTGGGAGAACGTATTGAACAAGTTCAGTCGTCTGAAGCAACTTCCGTGCCCCAAAACGTCCAGGTCTCCCGTGAACACCCCGCACAGCCAGGCTACCAACTGCCTCCATGTGAGGTTGACGCGTTCACCGGAGATTACAATCAATGGCCTACGTTCCGCGATCTCTTTACGGCCATGTACATCAACAACTCGAGATTGGCACCAGTGGAAAAACTGTACCCTTGTACACCCCTCACTAATGAGGGCTTCCAAGCGGCTTGGGAAAACTTGCAGGCCCGTTTTGAAAACAAAAGGCAGCTCGTGGCCAATCAGACCAAGATTCTCTTCAACCTCCCTACGGTTGTCCATGAGACTTGTGGGGCCTTGAAGGAGCTGCAAAATACCATCCAAGGATGCTTGACCACACTCACACGCTCAGGAGTCAGCATCGACAATTGGGATGTCCTCCTGGTGGCACTTTGCACGTCTAAGTTGCCTACCGCCACTATTGCATTATGGGAACAGTCCATCCCAAACAAAACAGCTCTTTCTTCGTGGGCTGACCTAAACGGATTCCTGATCGACCGTTATCGCGTTCTGGAGACTCTGGAAGATCGTCGTTCCGCTCCAGTCTCCCAGGCCCTTCCCTCAGCAGCGCGCAGAGCGCCGCAAGCTAAAATTCAGGCACTGAACAATCAAGTCCGTGTCAATTCGGTCTCCTGCAAGCTGTGCGGCAGAGAGAACCATCCGATTCGCCTTTGTCCAGAGTTTACCTCCATGTCCGTCCAAGCTCGTTTGGCTGTAATTAAACAACAGAAGCTGTGCCTGAATTGTTTCGCACGCGGCCATCAACTGCGGGAATGCCCCAGTGCCCATAGCTGTCACATATGCAAGGAGCGGCATCACACTTTGCTGCATCGCGCCCAAGTTCCGGCGGTAACGACATCCAATGCGCAGCAACCGACAACATCCGTCAACGCAGATTCGGTTGAGCCCCCCTCGAACGTCCACAATTTCTTCGCGTCCACCCCAAGTAAAGGCATCCTAGGCACCGCCATGGTAACGATTCGACACCGGGGCGCTGATTTCCTTGCGCGCGCGTTAATTGATACCGGGTCTGAAGGAACATTTCTATCCGAGAGGATGTTCAACCTGGTGAGACCTTCGATCCGTCTCATTAATGCCCAGATAAGTGGCATTTCCAATTGTGTGGCCGCTAGGGCCCAGAAACTATGTCGATTACAGCTCGTCTCTTCCAAAGACCCCTCTCGACACGTGGAAACCACAGCGTATGTCCTGCCAAACCTAGCCGGAGCGCTACCCGCCTGTCCGTTACCCAAGGAGATGAGCAGTGACTTCAAAGAACTTCCTCTGGCAGATCCGCTGTTCCATAGAAGCTCCCACATTGATATGGTGATCGGCGTGGATCTTTTACCCCATATTTTGGGAGAGCGGATTAAAAAGGACATCTGCGGTTCCCTCTTCGGCCTGGAAACTATCTTCGGCTGGGTTCTCTGGGGGCCCATGGCATCCGGTCCGCCCAGCCATATTTCTGCCACTCAGACATCCGTCGCACCCACTAATTCCAACTTGCATCTTCCAGCAAGACAGAGAAATGACGGCACACATGAATTCTTCCGCCCTCTTAAGGATCCAAGAAGCAACAACCACCCCAGATCCATCACCAAAGGCTCCTTCCAGGCTCCGGCAGCATCTTGGCGCTCCAGAACGCTGCCGCTCCCCATCCCTATCAGTCCACCCGGGCTATTGCAATTTGTTGCAAGGGGGGCGGTATGTTCACACCAGAAAAGGGTGAACAGCGGAAGAGGAGCGTGGTTGAAACAGAGGGGCGAATTCAAAGGAGGACGGCCACACTGAGGATCAGACGACAAGGGGAAAAAGCTCCATAGGAGGAGTTAGCTCGCTCTTTGATTTCAAGTCGACTACTTCGTACACCCGTACACTCTTTTCGAACCCTTAAAATTCTCACTTAAATCTATTTGTAACGCCAAGTGGCCAACATAACTAGTGTATCTTCATCCTAATAAATCGTGTGTTAATCAAACGAAGGTCACGCGTCGTGTTAATTTCATTTCCTAATTGTCTGCCATACAGAAGCTCTTCGCCCCCCCACAAACACCGTCTACTAGCCGAAGAAAATTACTCTGCCACGGAAAAGGAATGCCTTGCCATAGTTTGGGCAATCAGGAGAATGCGCAGATACTTAGAAGGATATGGCTTCGATGTGGTAAGAGAACATTTAGCCTTCAAATGGTTGAACTCCATCGACGACTCGATCTCGACGAATTGCCCGCTGGGCACTGGAGTTACAGCAGTTCGAGTTTGATATAAACTATCGCCTAGGAAAACTAAAAACGTTGTTGCCGATGCCCTCTCCCGACAGCCTCTAGCAATACTAAAAATAGCACAGGATACTACGCCCAAATGTAGCTAGTAGACGACGTTGAAGAACCAATTGGAAAAAGACCCAGAACAGTTTCCAGACTATTTGTACGAAGGAAACCAAATTTATTGCAGAATGCATCACCACCCAGATGACGAAGACCCAATACCTTGGAAACTTTGTGTGGCCAAAGACTATAGGAAACGAGTCTTACGCGAATGTCATGACGATCCTACGGCGGATCATCTAGGAATAAGGAAGACTACTCTACGGGTAGCTCAACGCCACTATTAACCTGGTTATTTTCGAGATGTCAATCATCATGTGAGGCATTGCCTCCCATGGCAGAAGTACAAGGTGGAGCAAAATAAGCCGGCCGGAAAAATGCTTACGAGCCACCAATTTCCAGTTTGTTCCTTTTTCACCATTACTATTGGTGAACTGCAAGGACTATTTGATCGTTCTATATACCCCCATTGCCATCAATTCTTCCACCTTCTCATTTATTATACCTTGCATCTTTGGATTCTTCGGATAGTTTCTTTGTTTAATTGGCTTATCGTCACACATAGTGATTGTGTGCATGCCAACTTTAATCGTGCCAGTTATATCGGCCAATTCGGCCAGTTCTTCGCACATAAAGTTACTGACTTCTATCGCTGGTGCATTTGTCGTTATTGCCATCGAAATCCTTTCTGTCAGCCTTTTTTTTATTCTGCACATTAGCGGAATTTCAATTTGGTGCCCTGCGCATTGTATAATGGCTCCCATTTTCTTTATAAAATTTCACCCTAACACCAGGCAATACCAAAAATGGCATTTTGATTATTTTATCGCCAAATTGCACTTCAGCGATCCATTGCCAGTCTATTTCTTTGTCTGCCAATTTCACCTGTTTTTTCGCTTTTGTCAGATGCTCTTTTTTTAGCTAATTTTTCTACTAGCTTTTGGCTAACAAAACTGCTTGTGGCCCCCGAGTCCACCGTGGGCAGCATTCTAATGCCCTTTATCCTAATTTCTGCTGATAGTTGGCTTTCTTCTTCTATCAGCTTTCCGATTAGGTTCGCGTAGCTGTTGTTGCGGGCTCCTGTTCGCTTCTTGCAGGCGCGAACCGATTTGCGTTTCCCGCTGGCATGCAGGAATTCATCGATCGCCTTCCGTTTTTCCCGCAAGTCCAACAGAACTTTAGTTGTCTGTTGCTGCACTCTTTAGCCCAATGTCCTGCACCTCCGCATCTTGTGCATGCCTGAGTCGGATTCTGGACCCATCCTGTTGGAAATTTCGTAAAATTCAGCCTTTGTGCCGGAATTGGTGGCTCTTCATCTAAGCAGCGTCTACAGAAGGTGTTATGTCTATTATCTCCTGTTCCAATGTATCAAACTCATCTGCCAGTGGCATTAGTTGTTGCAGCGTTTGTATTTTGTGTGGGCGAATGAACAATTTCAAGTCTGGTGTGTATTTTTCCAAAATGATTTCTATTTCCTCGTAATCTGGGCATTTCAATGGACGCACCATGGTCTTGTCTAGCTACTCCTACCGCCTGCTACGGCAGGAATACTCCTGGTCTTCCCTATCTGTGCTAGGAATACTTCTAGTCTTAGCGAAACTGCTAGGAATAACTCCTAGTCTTTAGTATTCTGCTGGGAATAGCTCCTAGTTTTCAATATTCTGCTAGGAATTACCCCTAGTCTTTTGGGATGCGCTAGGAATAGCTACTAGTCTTGTGATCTGCTAGGACTAGCTCCTAGTTTTTAATACACTGCTAGGAATAGCTCTTAGTTTTTTGTACACTGCTAGGAATAGCTCCTAGTCTTCCTACTTGCCACCAAAAACGAATCCGCCTTTAAACCTTCAATTGTAGCCAGGATACGTATGGATATCCTTTTTCCGATATGACTTTGCAAGCCTTCACTTTTACTACTTCACGTATGTTTCACTTTGTTGGTCTTGCTTATTTGCTTCACTTATTAAATCTTCACTTGTTAATACTTCACTTGCACCTTGTTGGTCCAAGTGATCCTTCGTTTGTTTCCTTCGCTTTCTAACTGAATGCCCTCAGCTGTGTCTATTATTAGGCATCTTGACCTCAGGTGGACGCGTGGTGGTATTATGTACCGTTGCCAGTACTTTTCCGCGCGCCAGTATTTGCCGCCCAAAACTTTCCATTTTTTTCTTTTATCTTCGGCCTTCTTGGATGCTCACGCAACCCAACTCTGATGTTGCTACACATCATACAATTGTTGCTCTCTTGTTTTGCCAACATCCACCCTTATATACTATTTAATAAATATATAAATATTCTTAATTTCCCGCCCTTTTTACATATATTTAAATGTAGTGTATTTATGATTAAATCCCTCCCTCCTTGAATCTTTTATATTAAATAAACTTAATAACTATATATAAATAAATATACCCACATTTATCTTCTGTGGTATACATACATATATACAGAATTAATACTCCAAATTAATATACCGCATTAACCCTTCCACCTAACTAATACTGATGTTATGTATATTCCATTAGAACTATACACATGAATTATAACACATTATATAGAAGTATATTATATATTATGTACATATATATATGTATAAAATTCTCGAGTCACAATGTTTGTCTTCATACTCCTCCGAATGGGCTTTACCGATTTTAACCAAATTTTGCATGCATGTTGAGTAGGTCTGAGAATCGGCTACCCCTAAGTGTTAAGGGTTGTCCACCCTTAACATTTCAACCCTAAATACATTAATCATTTGTAGTTACATATTTGAATAATAAATAACAGTTATGCTTACTATAAGATAAAGAATTATAGATAGAAAAACCCGAAGAGCTATAACCCAAGCCATTTACCAAGCTAATATTACTGCGCAGGAACGTGCCGACCAAAATGAGCGTAATAGGATTCGGACGTCAGACGCGTTCGAGCGCGTCATTCAACTAATAATCGCGCAATTTTAAACCGAGCTGCATTCATTTACGATGTGTCAATTCACTATAGTAACTACCAATGTATTGTTATTGGTTCTATGAACTCGGGTTGCTCACATTGTAAGGCATTGAAATACAAAAACAAAACCGATGGATTGTATTGCGCAAAGGGTAAAGTGAAATTGTTACCATTGGATCCAGTACCAGAGCCATTGTACTCATTGGTTTCAGAAATAGAAACAGATTCCATACACTTATTGAACAATATACAACAATATAACATAATTGCTTTCAAATGACTTCGTTTGGGGCAACAAACGTAGTTCGGGAAAATTTTATGGTACTTTCAAGGTATATCCTATAACAGTTAATCGGACCATACTCTGATCTGAAGAACATATTCATCTTCGAGATGCAATTAATACTGATAGAAATGCATAGAATGTTGGTCGGATGACGATTTTTCCAGCAACATACATCGGAAGACCTGCACGAATATGCTTAAGATGCCATGTCGTATGTTCGCCATTATGTTACAGCAGATTTCTTCATCACATCTACATGCTATTCTCACTAGATAGAAATCAAGCAAAAACATAAAAAACATGGTGAATCATAACTATCAAGAAAAGTCACTATAAAATATTAAAAATCTTTTTGGCAGAACGAAGTCTGTCGGGTATGCTAGTAACTATCTAAATATACCCACATTTATCTTCTATTGTATACATACATATATACAGAATTAATAGTCCAAATTAATATACCGCATTAACCCTTCCACAAAACTAATACTACTGTTATGTATATTCCATTACATAAATTATAAGACATTATATAGAAGTATATTATATATTATGTACATATATCTATATATTATTATATATTCAAATTTAGCGCCAATACTTCACGCGCCTCTCAAACCTCTGCTTTGAACATTACATATGCCTACATGGACTTTTTCTCATCTGTTTCCTACTACATATTACATATATTCGGCCTTTGCTTTAACCATTTCTCTCCAAACATATGTAATTATGTTTGTATACATGTTTGCCAATTTAAGTCACGCGATTTACATGTTTGAATTTGGTTCGACCGCACATTTCTTTTGTCTGCATGTGTTCGGTCGAACCTCAAGGTTCGTTTATATGTTTGACTCAAACATACAAACGCGCGCTTCGATGATATTTAAATTGCTTTTTTTAGCCGCTTTTACGACTTGAATTCATCTATATTTATATCTGGCGTAATACTCTGCTGCGTTTGTATATATATATATAAATTATATATTCCTCACACTCTATAATAAAAGGCTTTATAAGTAGAGGAATAATAAAAGATTCCTCTAAAATCGTTGGGAAAGGGGAAAAACAATTTAAACAACTTATAAATATGAGTAATCAAATTCTTAGCACAAAACCTTAGTACCCAACCAGTTATAGCATCAGGTCATGGTGAGTACACGGGTGTTAGAGAAGAAGACACCCTGAGAAGCAAGCTTTCATCGCTTTCAGGACTATTCAATCACTATTCAACTGATAGGGATATGAAGAGTTAACTATCTGCTCCTTGTAAAAATAGGTTGTATTGAAAAAATCAGCAAACATATCGGCAATGGCCTGATAGTCAATAGTTAAGTCCAAAGTCGGATGAAAATTATCTTCGGGAATGACTAGGGGGTTAATCCTCAAAACAACGCTGACGGACGATTGTAGATCAAATATAAGATCTGATGTCCTACTGTTTATGTTACGGACTGGATTTACTTGGGTTATAGATAACCATCGACAAAGCAATGTGACGGTTAAGGCAACAGCAAGAAAGACTCATTTGATAGAAACCATAAGAAATCACGCAGATTAAAATTTCCAAGAACAATTATTAAGTCTACATCGGAAAGTAACAAAGAGACAAAGCGAATAGCTTCTAAAGTAATTTTGACACTGACAAATTCGATGCCATGAGTTTCAGAAGGCTGAACTAATTCAGAGGAGAGGGCAGAGTTGACAGCAATTAAAACTCCGCCACCATTTTTGATTGTTTTATCGCATCTATAAGTAGAAAAAATTGTGGGAAAAATAGAAGCATCAGATATGTCAGACCTTAACCACGTTTCTGTAAATACCAGAATATGAGAATCGAATGATAGACTATCTACATAAAGTTTTGAAAGTTTAGATTTTAGTCCTCTAACATTCTGATAGGCCAGAATAAGGGACGAAATTAGTTTTTTGACCCGGCAGCAGGTACTGACGACCCAGAAGATAGTGAAAGATTGTTTGGTGCAATAGAAAGACAAATCGGAGGCCGATTTTTCTTCTTCGTTGTATACTAATTTATAATTAAATGTTCAGCCAAAAATCTTTATGAAAAATTTTTGTACCTTTGCAAAAAAAGTTATTTTAATTTTGGTCAGAAGTTTGCAACGCATAGAAGGAAGCATATCCGACTATATAAAGTATATATATTCTTGATCAGCACGATGAGCTGAGTTCATTTAGCCCTGTCCGTCTGTCCGTAGGTACGTCTGTCCGTCCGTCCGTCCGTCCGTCCGTCCGTCTGCAATCTCCTCCGAGACCCTTCTAGTTTCAAAATGATTTGGTGGAATACTGATTTTGAATGACGAAATGTCACCAGAATAGGAAAATTAAAATTTTTCCACCGCCATGTTTGGCACTACGATTTTTGCCCGGCTATGGGCTAAGATATGATCTGATGTCGCTCTGGAAGCTAGTCTTGAAACAAATATTTGCCTTTCTGGTGGAATTGCAACTTCGGCTCCAGTAATCGCACTGAGGCCACGAAGACGGATGACGCTTTACTCTAGTTACAACTTTATTGGGAATATCTCCAGAAGAGTTTATTCGCCTGGACACATCGGAAACTACACCCGATATCGCATTCGTATGCGGGACAGTATTACCAGTGATATTATCAATAGTTCCCGCAACTGGGGCCATCGCTCCTAAACGAAATCAGGCGTTAAGAATTCGGTGATGTAGTTAGATTTAATAGTTTATAACTCATAAACTGAGTTTCTAGAGATAAAAACTCATCCCGAAACTTCAGAAAACTTTTGACTCATTCTCTAGTCCGCCTCATACATACCCATTTCTACTTCCCGACATGCATTACTGCTCCATTTTAGGCCCCCACCGTTTCCAATACTATCTTTATCCCTGGCCATTAATTCACCACACTTAACGCGCTTGACATTGTAAAAGATAGTCATCTTGGAGCTATTGGGGATGGGAACCATTATTAAATATAAATTATTAAATATAAATTTATTAAAAAGCAAAAAATAATATAATGAAGCAAGCAAATCGTCTTTGCCGACTTTGAGTATACCCTGTACCAATTAGAGAAAATTTATAAAATCAAACTCCTACGAATTCGCTATTAACAAACGCATGCTATCCCGCTCACACTTACCACGCGACATTGCGAATGCCATTGCAGTACAAAATGAATATAGAAATATCTCCGATACTTCTTGTCCGATTCTAACGAAATTTGGAAAGCTGATGTCGTTTGGTCATATTATTGAGTGTGTCAAATAAGAATACTCTACCTTTAATTTACATCTAGTAATTCGTTTTTCCTAAATTGCGGGGGCGGAAGTGGGTGTGCGAAAATTTGAAACAAACTTGATCTAGCTCTTGTGGTCTCTGAGATCCACGTGTTCATACGGACGGACGGACAGACGGACATGTCTCAATCGACTCGGCTGTTGATGCTGATCAAGAATATATATACTTTATGGGGTCGGAAATGCTTTCTTTTGCCTGTTACATGCATTTTAGCGACTTTAATATACCCTTTTACCCTATGAGTACAGGGTATAAAAATTTAAAAAGAGTATTTTGAAATTCGACAAGAAAAGGTGTATACTAACTGTTGTTTGCTTGACTAGTTTTTTAGCTCCACCATTAAAACGCCCAGGTTAAATTTATATCTCTATGTAATTCAGGCGGATATGTGGATAGGTGTATTTGTGGTTGGGTGGATAGTTGATTAGGTAGTTAGCTTTAAAATTCTGAAACATTTTCAAGGTTAAATTTGGCATCTTACATTTAAACAATTTATCTTACTCCTGTCTGTACTGTAAGGAAGTTTTTCCAGGCCGGGGTACAACTCCCAGTCTCCCCAGGGCCTTTCCTACACAGAAAATTTATGTAAGAAACCCGGACTTAATGACGGAGAAAAGGGAGCATAGTCATATCCAGATTTGGCTTGCTCTAATCGGTGATTGCTTTAACTATACCTAACAGGGGAGGGAAAAGGGAAAGGAGTAGGGTGATCGATTAACAAACACAAGGGAAGGGTATCAACCCGACTAGGGTATCACCCGGACATCGACTTGAAAATTAGCCCAGGCAATTCAACCAGGTCAAGTAGGGTATCACCCGGACCTTGGCCTGTTTGTATTATCCAGTTGCGACTCGTTGGAGAATTCCTATTATTTATGTCAACTAGGGTGTCACCCGGACATTGGCTTAAATAAAATAGGAATTATCCCGAATCGCTACAAGTACGAACTACTAATGGCCCAAGAATCTTCATCAGATCAACTAGGGTGTCACCCGGACATTGGTCTGATAAAGTTCTTAGTCGGGTAGCACTAGACAAATCATATTATCCTAGTCAATTAGGGTGTCAGCCGGACATTGACTAAGATTAATATGATTTACATGGCTCCCTACAAAGAATACAAATATTACGAAACACACACTACATGCAAGTACAGTACGTAAACATTTAGATAATAGAGGGAACTAAAGTGACAGGATGTAACGTTGAGGATAAATCATTAAGACTGGTTTTGAGATTCGGGGTCAAACATTATAAAGTTTATTAATGTCCCTCGGACCTAAATACTACTTATAACTAACCTGCTATTGATTGACCACACTTTGACCTAATAAACTGGTTATGGGGGGTAGCCCTGTTGGCCACTGGTAAGACTTACCCGCTGTACACACCCTTGCTTAGCTCTGTATCTGGTGACTTTGTTTAACTTGGATTCTCTGTAGTCTTCTGGATTACTTTGTTGTCCTTTCTTGGTACTTGGAGATTATTATCTTGTCTGTTGGGGACACTTTACTTCCACTCGGTATACTTTGTCCACGCACTGCACTTTTAATGTTTCTAACTTATCTCTTGCTCGGTCCTAGCTCAACTGATCTGTCGATTTAATTTTCGACAGCCCTTGGCCTTTGATTTTGTCGCTGACGTCGGCAGCGACCAATCAAAAGTTGCCACCGCATTTTGGCGATGACGCGATCGATGCATTTACCGTAACGCATGCGTAGCTTGGGCGTCTAGAAGTTTCTAAACAAAAGAAACTGCGCAATAACTCTGTCGACTTCTTTTGCTAGTCCCGTTGCAATGGTTATTGCTACATACATATATATATGGCGTGACATGCGTATATATGTATGTATGGCGTATTAGAAATATACATATGGATGGCGTGATATGCGTATATATGTATGTAAGCGAGAATGGAAACTGCGCAGTAGCAATTGGCGACTTTTTGGGTAAGTCCCGTTGCACTTCTTGGTTTCTGTCTTTGGTGGCCCGATGTATGTGTATGTGTGTGTGTGTGTATATTGGCGGTGGTCTGATTTAGAGATGCTCTAAGGGAACTAGTTCCTATGAAAATACTAACAAGTCAGAGTATAAACTTATAATTAATTTATAGGACTTATTAGTACCCAAAATTGTACTTCGTCACACCCCCCCTTTACTACGGAGTGCGTGAGACGAAAAAGGGCCGGGGTGAACGCTGCATCATTGTTCTTAGGATTTATGTGGGACTTTCCTGTCCCGATCTCGTAGAATTCCTGTGCTCTGTGGATTAGTATAGCTCTGCGGGTTGTATAACTCTCTGCGTAGTATAACTCTGTGTTGTATAGCTCTGCGTGTAGTGTAGCTCTGCTTGTGGTATCACTCTGCTTGGGGTATAACTCTGCTTGGGGTCTAACTCTGCTTGGGATATAACTCTGCTTGGCATTCAGTATATGTGATAATCGGCGCTACTGAATACTAGGGGTAACCATGCTGCTGTGGAGAAATATATATTAAATACTCTGACTTGCAATACTCTAACTATGATGCCCTATTACCCTATCAGTGTGGTTTACAAAGGGAGATATCTTAAAACTAGGATTACATACTAACTTAAATTAACCATGAACGTTGTTCACGATTACTCTTGCCTGTTGGCGCGAAGCGCCCTCGGGTTACGTTGCAGAGATTCCCCCTTAGGGGGACAAGTACGTTGGGAGAGCACACTCTCCATCAAGTGGCCCCTGTGAGTTGACTCATCTCTGGTATATTGGCTTCTTCTGATTCATGGGGATGTCTGCTGGGCCTCTGTTTGTTGCAATGGTGTGAAGTCATCTATGCTTGCTGTGCGTCGTTGTCTTCCATGGGCTTCTTCTGATTCATGGGGATGTCTGCTGGGCCTCTGTTTGTTGCAATGGTTTGAGGTCATCTATGCTTGCTGTACGTCGTTGTCTTCCATGGGCTTCTTGTAGGCGGACTATGTTTCTGGAAATAAACTTGATTACTTTGTAGGGCCCGTCAAACTTCGGGGCCAGTTTGGCTGCAAAGCCCTATGCTGCTTTAGACAAATGGTGTTGTCTAAGTAAGACCAGATCGCCAACGGCTGGTCTCCATTCTCGGCGTCGTAGGTTATAGTGCCGGCTTTGGTCTAATGATGCCTGCTGCATGTTGGTCTGGGCCAATTTGAATACGTCGGCCATGCGTTGTGCTCGGGATTCGGGTGACCATGGCGGTGTTCCTAGACCAGCGGTAGCTTCATCGTACAATGCTCCAGGAATACGTGGTTCTCTGCCCAACACCAGAAACGCTGGGGTGAATCCTGTTGACTCACATACGCTTGAGTTGATAGCTAATGTGAATTCGGGGAGTAGTTGATCCCAATTGCTCTGGTCTTCTCCTAGGTATTGGGCTATCATCGTCTTGATAGTTCGATTAGCTCTTTCCGTGGGGTTCTGCCGTGGGGTATACGGCGCGGTGTACTTCGGTGTAGTTCTTTGAATGATTTACTGGTGAATTGCGTTCCATTGTCGCAAACGAGGGTACGTGGAGTTCCGAATCGTGCTATGATTCTTTCTCGGAAAGCCTTTTCCAATGCAGTAGTGGTAGCTTTACGCAAAGGTATGAGCTCCACCCATCTACTGTAGGCATCTAGAAAGACTAACAAGACTGTGTTACCTTGTTTCAACCGTGGTAGAGGGCCGACAAAATCCGTGCATACTATGCTAAATGGTTCCTTGACTTGGCGGGTGAACATCTTTCCTGCTGGTTTTGTTTGATCTACTTTGTATCGTTGGCATTGTATGCAGCTGCGAACATGACGTGTGACGTCACGGAAGAATCCAGGCCAATAGTATCTCTGGGTTATTCTGATTATTGTTTTCCTGATTCCTAAATGTCCTGCTGTGGGTTCATTGTGGCATTCCTGTAGTACTCGTTCTCGGTTTTCTTTTGGTACACATAGCTTCCATGGAATGGGGTCATCTTCTCCTGGGTGGTGATCTCTCCTACGGTAGAGTTGATCACCTTCGCATCGGTAGGCGGGAAACTGGTCAGGTTGTTCATCGATTTGGCGTTTGATTTTACGCCACCATGTACACTTTGGCAGGGTATCCTGTATGCTGTTTAACACCTCTACGGGCTGTCGAGAGAGGGCGTCTGCTACTATGTCTAGCTTCCCTCGGCGGTACTGGATGTCGAACTCGTATTGTTGTAGTTTGAGGGCCCAACGAGCGATGCGTCCTGTGGGATTATCTATGGAGTTGAGCCATTTAAGGGCCTGATGATCCGTGATAACTTCGAATCGGTAGCCTTCTAAATAGCAGCGCATCTTGCGTATTGCCCAGAGGATGGCGAGGCACTCTTTCTCAGTTGCTGAGTAGTTTTCCTCGGGAGCAAGTAGTCGTCGGCTGGCATCCGCTATCACTCGTTCTGTACCTTCTTGATATTGGGTCAAGACTGCACCCAATCCATAATCGCTGGCATCGGTCTGTAAATAGAACTTGGAATTAAAATCAGGACAAGCTAATACGGGAGCGGAAGTTAGTCGAGATTTCAGCTCTTCAAATGCGGCTTGTTGTTCGCTATCCAAATTCCACTTGGCATTCTTTTTTAGCAATTTAGTGATAGGCTGAACGACGTTGGAGAACTGTGGAACGAAGCGGCGATACCAGGAGGCGATGCATAGGCATCGGCGAAGCTGGCGTATATTAGTTGGGGGTGATAGCTCGCGCACTGCGGCTACTTTTTCAGGATCCGTGTGAATCCCTTCTTCACTGATAACATGTCCGAGGAATTGTATCCTGCGCTTGAAGAACCTGCATTTTGCTTGGTTTATACGCAAGTTAGCTTCTCGTAGCCTGCGAAAAACTTCTCGTAGATGCGTCATGTGTTCCTCCAGTGTGCTGCCTACAACGATGATGTCGTCTAGGTAGGCGAAAGCAAAAGGATCCATTTCGGGGCCTATTACGCTATCCAAAGCGCGTTGAAATGTGGCGGCTGCTGAATGTAGTTCAAATGGCATAACTTTCCATTGAAACAGCCCACGACGGGGGCCTGTGAAAGCTGTGCATTCGCGACTGGATCTGGCCAATGGGATTTGCCAGTATCCGCTCTTGAGGTCCAAAGTGGAGATGAACTTCGCGTGCCGAAGTTTCTCTAATATATGATTAATCCTGGGTAGAGGGTAGGCATCTCGTATAGATTGGGCATTGAGTTGCCCGAAATCTATACACATGCGCATGTTACCAGTTTTCTTACCCACTAATACGATGGGGGCGCTGTGTGGGCTTTTGGATGGTTCTATGCGGCGTTCCAGCAGTAATTGGTCTACGGTATCATTGATGATCTTCTGCTGTGCTGGATTGCGGGGGTAATACCTCTGTTTAATGGGACGGTCGTCCTTCATTGCGATAACATGCTCGGCTATGTGGGTGACACCTTTTAAAGTGTCGAATTTAGGCAGCTCTTGTGCCAAAAATTCTTCTATAAGTTGAGTTGAGCTAGGGTCTTCGATCGGGGATGGGGATTCATGCATTGCTGGTTCACTTGGTTTAGTATCTTCGGGGGTCACTGGCAGTGTTGTGGTTATTAGATTAAGTTTCGTTGACTTACGTGAGCGGCTTCCTGCTACTTGTTTACGGAAGGGGTTGTTCCTTATCGCATGGTCAGATGGGGGAGGTAGAGCTGCACGTCTGGTCCAACTCTCAGTTGGGCTTTTGTTCTTTTGGTAGACCGTTGGGTCATCTGTGGTTAACTTGGGCTGTGGGTCACGTCTGGTAATTCTCGTCGACTTGATCGGTGGCCTGATACTAGACTCTGTGATAGTATCAACTCGGGTGAATGCTCCATTGGACTGTGTTGCAGTAGGTTCCAATCTGATGAAATTTTCTCCGCATTGGATCGTGGTACCAATACCACGGAGGAAATCTGAACCCAGAATGATCTGGTCCATAATGCCTGGTAGAATTAACAATGGTAACTTGGTGTGTGATATTCCTAACCACACGTCGGCTTCGATGGCTTGGGTGATCTCCTTGCGAGATCCGTCGGCTAAGTTGATAGCGGCGCGTATTTGTTTCCAGTCTTCTGTGGCTGATACCTGTTGTGCCAAAGAATGGCTGATGAAGCTTCTGGTAGCTCCGGTGCCCAACGTTGCGTTTATTTCGTGACCATTGATTTGTATTAATGCTAGCAGGCGTCCTTCAGCAAATTGAAGTCGGCTTATACTTGGGGATGATTTGGCGCTTCCTTTGTTTGATCCCCGTTCAAACAAATGCGCTCGGCGTTTCCCGAACGTTTGCAGCATTCGATGGTTCGAATGCCTCTTCTTCCGCATTCCCAGCAGAAAAGTCTGCGTCGGTTGGTACATTGGTGGGCAAAATGTCCCTGTTCACTGCAATTCCTGCAGGCGCGTTGCGTATCTACGCGTGTGTCCGCCAGTTGGTAGACGTTGGATCTGTTGGCTTGGCGTCCAGCCCCAGGCTGATAGGTGGATTTGTTGTTAATCCTATTCTTGCGTGGCTCAGCTCGGGGTACATCTAAAAATTGTTGAACCTGGTTGTCGTAGGCAGAGGACATATTGACCTGGGAATTAAAAGAAGTTATAAAACT
This sequence comes from Drosophila neocordata, assembly GCA_018903615.1. Taxonomy (NCBI): domain Eukaryota; kingdom Metazoa; phylum Arthropoda; class Insecta; order Diptera; family Drosophilidae; genus Drosophila; species Drosophila neocordata. The sequence goes on from JAEIGI010000070.1 coordinate 74,531, forward strand.
TGTGGAACTTTGGCTTCGTATGACCTCATAGTTGACAATTAACCGTGTTAGCTCGGTTAAATCATGAAAATCCCTGCGACGAGTGTACAGCTGGTACTCGGGATGTAGGTTGTCATAGATGCGTTCCAATTCTTGTGGTCCGGTATAATTGGCTCTTCGCATCATGAGACGAAGCTCGACCAAATATTGTTTAAATGGTTCATCTGTGCGTTGTTTTCTGGTTCGAATAGCATCCTCCAGTTTTTCGAAGTTCGGGGTGGCAAGAAAAATTCCAGAAATCCTTGCTTGAAGCTCAGCCAGGATGATTCTAGTAATCCGCTGGTTTGCCACCATCCTTCGGCTTGGCCGGATAAAATAATTGACATCATTCTTGGTAATGACTCAGTAGGGATGCGATACGTGGCTGCACGTGTTTCCAATTTTTCCAGAAAATAAAGTGGGTCGGTTGTCCCATCGAAGCTAATGCCCCATTTGGACACTTTATCTGCTATGGTCGATGGGCTGAGGCTTTCCGTGGTTCGTAATGTAGTTGACATGCCTGCTGTGGTTGCTTGTGGTGGACATAGAGGTGCTGGTGAAGCTCTTTTATCCAGGTCCTGATTCCTGGGTATCTCGATCTCGATTGCATGCTCGGTGCACCTTGCGGGAGATACAGAACGTGATCGTGGTTTAATATCCAGGCTCTTGTCGATGGTTGCCGTCTGTCCATAGTGGGCTTCTAATTCTGCTAGGCGTGCAAGCACGTCTGGTTTATGGTCTTCTCTGGAGATTTTGGAAAGACTGGAAAATCGGCTGCGCATTTCTTCCACGGTGCCGCCTTGTGTTAATCCAAATTCCGTAAAGAAATTTTCTAGTTCAGCTTTTCGGCGATACGTGATCCATTTGACACCCATGTTGCTAGAGTATCCAAATAGAACGTTGCTGAAATTGAACAATTAATTAAACAGGCGGTGTTTAATTTTAATAAATGATAAATATTGCCACTGGCTAATTATCCTGGGTATCCTTGATAACTTGTTGACTATGCGTAGGTTTCTTGACTCGGGGTGTCCTTGAGGACTGATGACTAAGTATTCTCGGTTGGTTTGTTATATCGTTGATTGATCCTGGTTGACTTTGTGTATCGTTGATTAATCCTGGTTGTCTTTGCGTATCGTTGGTTAATTCTGGTTGGCGATGAATATCGTTGGTTGGTCCTGGTTGCCTTTGAATATCGTTGGTTGATCCTCGATTGACTTTGTATATCCTTGTTGATCCTGGTTGGCGATGAATATCCTTGATTGCTTGTTGACTTTGATCCTTGTTGTTCACTGTTGATTAAGGACTCTTCTGTATCCTTGGACTGCCTGCGTTGAAGTCTGCTTGATGAATCCTTGACGGGAGTAGGATCGAATGTTCTGGTTGACGTCTTCCTGGTGACTCTTCTACTTCCATCTGCTCCGAATAGAAGTTGCTCTGCTTGTCTCAGAAGTTGCTCTGCTTGTGACAGAAGTTGCTCTGCTTGTGTTAGAAGCTGCAATTATTCTTATGGTTATTAATTGCAATTTCTTTCATATTATTGTTCGCCGTTACTACGATTTGCTTTTGCATTGGTAATGTGTGTAGCGATGCGAAGTCGACCAATAGGAACCAAGCAGGAGCCCCCCCTTCTGTTCCTCATCAAAACAATTCAGTGTGGGAGAAGGAGACAAAAAAAATGCTAGAGTGCTTTGGTTGCTATGTACGGTGTATAAATTTTTTTTTCTATGATACTTTGCTGTGACTGTACCATCGCATGAATTCGAAACGGGGCTTCGCTGCCGCGTTTTTCTGTTTCTCTTTGACTTGCCTGCAAATTTTAAATTCTAACTGTGCTTGCTGAACGAATTGTCTGTCGATGATTCTGCTGTCTATTTGATCACAACTCGGCTGAGTCTATTAGCTATGTCAATGATTTTGTATTTAGTTCTATCGTTGACTCACTTACAACTAAATTCCTGGGGTTGATTATACTAAGTACTCTACCGTGACTCTGCTGAGTATGTTAGCTATGACGATGGTTTTGTACTTAGTTCTATCGCTGGCTTGCTTAAAACTAATTTTCTGTCGTTGATTCTAATGGTTACTCTATCTTGACTCTGCTGGGTGACTTAGCTATGTCGGTGATTAGACAGATCTATCGTTGACTTTTTAAATTGAGTTCTTGCTGGCGGGGCTTTCATGCGGGGTATGTGAACAATGTAATGGACTTATGGTGCACTTGGGATACTCTGTGATTTGCCAGCATGCATATATTAAAACACAATAAAAGAAAAATTAATTTATTTCCAAAAATTTCTTTTATATTGCTGACAGGGAATTTTGTTAGGCATATAGGTTAGCATGATTTGGGTTATGGTGGGTATTTATTCCACACAGATGAAATCCTTTATAAAAGAAATTATTTATATATATAAATGTATAAAAATAATAATGTGTCAATCAAGTCTCGGGTCCCTGCTCGGGCGCCTTCTGTAAGGAAGTTTTTCCAGGCCGGGGTACAACTCCCAGTCTCCCCAGGGCCTTTCCTACTGTAAGGAAGTTTTTCCAGGCCGGGGTACAACTCCCAGTCTCCCCAATGCCTACGACAACCAGGTTCAACAATTCTTAGATGTACCCCGAGCTGAGCCACGCAAGAACAGGATTAACAACAAATCCACCTATCAGCCTGGGGCTGGACGCCAAGCCAACAGATCCAATGTCTACCAACTGGCGGACACACGCGTAGATACGCAACGCGCCTGCAGGAATTGCAGTGAACAGGGACATTTTGCCCACCAATGTACCAACCGACGCAGACTTTTCTGCTGGGAATGCGGAAGAAGAGGCATTCGAACCATCGAATGCTGCAAACGTTCGGGAAACGCCGAGCGCATTTGTTTGAACGGGGATCAAACAAAGGAAGCGCCAAATCATTCCCAAGTATAAGCCGACTTCAATTTGCTGAAGGACGCCTGCTAGCATTAATACAAATCAATGGTCACTAAATAAACGCAACGTTGGGCACCGGAGCTACCAGAAGCTTCATCAGCCATTCTTTGGCACAACAGGTATCAGCCACAGAAGACTGGAAACAAATACGCGCCGCTATCAACTTAGCCGACGGATCTCGCAAGGAGATCACCCAAGCCATCGAAGCCGACGTGTGGTTAGGAATATCACACACCAAGTTGCCATTGTTAATTCTACCAGGCATTATGGACCAGATCATTCTGGGTTCAGATTTCCTCCGTGGTATTGGTACCACGATCCAATGCGGAGAAAATTTCATCAGATTGGAACCTACTGCAACACAGTCCAATGGAGCATTCACCCGAGTTGATACTATCACAGAGTCTAGTATCAGGCCACCGATCAAGTCGACGAGAATTACCAGACGTGACCCACAGCCCAAGTTAACCACAGATGACCCAACGGTCTACCAAAAGAACAAAAGCCCAACTGAGAGTTGGACCAGACGTGCAGCTCTACCTCCCCCATCTGACCATGCGATAAGGAACAACCCCTTCCGTAAACAAGTAGCAGGAAGCCGCTCACGTAAGTCAACGAAACTTAATCTAATAACCACAACACTGCCAGTGACCCCCGAAGATACTAAACCAAGTGAACCAGCAATGCATGAATCCCCATCCCCGATCGAAGACCCTAGCTCAACTCAACTTATAGAAGAATTTTTGGCACAAGAGCTGCCTAAATTCGACACTTTAAAAGGTGTCACCCACATAGCCGAGCATGTTATCGCAATGAAGGACGACCGTCCCATTAAACAGAGGTATTACCCCCGCAATCCAGCACAGCAGAAGATCATCAATGATACCGTAGACCAATTACTGCTGGAACGCCGCATAGAACCATCCAAAAGCCCACACAGCGCCCCCATCGTATTAGTGGGTAAGAAAACTGGTAACATGCGCATGTGTATAGATTTCGGGCAACTCAATGCCCAATCTATACGAGATGCCTACCCTCTACCCAGGATTAATCATATATTAGAGAAACTTCGGCACGCGAAGTTCATCTCCACTTTGGACCTCAAGAGCGGATACTGGCAAATCCCATTGGCCAGATCCAGTCGCGAATGCACAGCTTTCACAGGCCCCCGTCGTGGGCTGTTTCAATGGAAAGTTATGCCATTTGAACTACATTCAGCAGCCGCCACATTTCAACGCGCTTTGGATAGCGTAATAGGCCCCGAAATGGATCCTTTTGCTTTCGCCTACCTAGACGACATCATCGTTGTAGGCAGCACACTGGAGGAACACATGACGCATCTACGAGAAGTTTTTCGCAGGCTACGAGAAGCTAACTTGCGTATAAACCAAGCAAAATGCAGGTTCTTCAAGCGCAGGATACAATTCCTCGGACATGTTATCAGTGAAGAAGGGATTCACACGGATCCTGAAAAAGTAGCCGCAGTGCGCGAGCTATCACCCCCAACTAATATACGCCAGCTTCGCCGATGCCTAGGCATCGCCTCCTGGTATCGCCGCTTCGTTCCACAGTTCTCCAACGTCGTTCAGCCTATCACTAAATTGCTAAAAAAAGAATGCCAAGTGGAATTGGGATAGCGAACAACAAGCCGCATTTGAAGAGCTGAAATCTCGACTAACTTCCGCTCCCGTATTAGCTTGTCCTGATTTTAATTCCAAGTTCTATTTACAGACCGATACCAGCGATTATGGATTGGGTGCAGTCTTGACCCAATATCAAGAAGGTACAGAACGAGTGATAGCGTATGCCAGCCGACGACTACTTGCTCCCGAGGAAAACTACTCAGCAACTGAGAAAGAGTGCCTCGCCATCGTCTGGGCAATACGCAAGATGCGCTGCTATTTAGAAGGCTACCGATTCGAAGTTATCACGGATCATCAGGCCCTTAAATGGCTCAACTCCATAGATAATCCCACAGGACGCATCGCTCGTTGGGCCCTCGAACTACAACAATACGAGTTCGACATCCAGTACCGCCGAGGGAAGCTAAACATAGTAGCAGACGCCCTCTCTCGACAGCCCGTAGAGGTGTTAAACAGCATACAGGATACCCTGCCAAAGTGTACATGGTGGCGTAAAATCAAACGCCAAATCGATGAACAACCTGACCAGTTTCCCGACTACCGATACGAAGGTGATCAACTCTACCGTAGGAGAGATCACCACCCCGAAGAAGCTGACCCCATTCCATGGAAGCTATGTGTACCAAAAGAAAACCGAGAACGAGTACTACAGGAATGCCACAATGAACCCACAGCAGGACATTTAGGAATCAGGAAAACAATAATCAGAATAGCCCAGAGATACTATTGGCCTGGATTCTTCCGTGACGTCACACGTCATGTTCGCAGCTGCATACAATGCCAACGATACAAAGTAGATCAAACAAAACCAGCAGGAAAGATGTTCACCCGCCAAGTCAAGGAACCATTTAGCATAGTATGCACGGATTTTGTCGGCCCTCTACCACGGTTGAAACAAGGTAACACAGTCTTGTTAGTCTTTCTAGATGCCTACAGTAGATGGGTGGAGCTCATACCTTTGCGTAAAGCTACCACTACTGCATTGGAAAAGGCTTTCCGCGTCTGGTCTTACTTAGACAACACCATTTATCTAAAGCAGCATAGGGCTTTGCAGCCAAACTTGACGGGCCCTACAAAGTAATCAAGTTTATTTTCAGAAACATAGTCCGCCTACAAGAAGCCCATGGAAGACAACGACGTACAGCAAGCATAGATGACCTCAAACCATTGCAACAAACAGAGGCCCAGCAGACATCCCCATGAATCAGAAGAAGCCCATGGAAGACAACGACGCACAGCAAGCATAGATGACTTCACACCATTGCAACAAACAGAGGCCCAGCAGACATCCCCATGAATCAGAAGAAGCCAATATACCAGAGATGAGTCAACTCACAGGGGCCACTTGATGGAGAGTGTGCTCTCCCAACGTACTTGTCCCCCTAAGGGGGAATCTCTGCAACGTAACCCGAGGGCGCTTCGCGCCAATAGGCAAGAGTAATCGTGAACAATGTTCATGGTTAATTTAAGTTAGCATGTAATTTTTATTTTTAAGATATTTTTCGCCCTTTGTAAACCACACTGATAGGGTAATAGGGTATCAACGATAGGGTATCACAAGTCAGAGTATTCAATGTATATTTTTCACAGCAGCATGGCAACGCCAATCTACAGCGTCGACGAAATCGTAGCCATCATCAGGCAGTTGGTGTCAACCTGGGAGGCGGAGTTCGCTAACCCTGAGTCGCAACGCGAGCCCACCCCACGGTTGGACCAACCCATGCAACCCTCGTCGAGCGATCCTTCCGCACCTGTAGCCCTACACGAGCCCACTGAGGCAGAGACATACAACTGTTTCCAGCTAGTAGACGCCCCCGAGAGACCGACAATACAATCGGTACAAGTACTTGGATTTCACCTCGAGCTAGCAGATCTTGCCTGCTTCGACCCAGGCAAATTCGCCAACTACAGAGGATGGAGTCCTTCGCCTAAAGTTCAAGATCAAGCAAACGATGAGGACAGAGCAACGCCGCCTTACCCACCAAGATCCCCGGTGAACTAGCCAATGCAGTCTCCATCCCCAGACCCAAGGAGGTTATCACCCTGCTACCGCTCTCCGTCGCCCTACAGTCCTCCAGGTGGAAGTCCGTCCCGTCATGCCATCGTCGATCCCGAGACAGGAGAAATCTGGGTACCACCGATTCCCGACATTCACATCAGCATGGAAATTCACCCCGATACCTACGATCCAATGAGTGACCAAGAATCTGACGAGACCATTTCCGAGCCACCCAGTCCACCGGCACCTTACCCCGATTTTGAGGACATTTCGCCACCTTCCTCACCCGTCTTTCCGATAGTAGTGGATACCCCTGATTCACCCCCATTGAACGAGTCTGTAGTCAATTGGCAACCTGTACCAGAAGGATGGAGGACTAAACGAATAGCAGACACGGTCCCTGAAGAATTGATCACCGAAATCCAGAAGCGAGGACGGCGGGATAAAGATACCCGATTTCTACATGAAGTAGCCGGGATGGTGTACAAGGTACACGTCAACCCATCACAGCGCGTCACCGTGTCATTTCTTCGTCCAGCCCACCCGAAGTAAAGGGGGGTGTGACGAAGCACTTTTCAAAGCTTCGCCCCAATGAAGGGGATATATATATATTCATTTCCTTGTTATTATTTCTAGTTTAATTAGTATTAAGTTCATGAAGTCATTATAAGTTTATTCTTTGACTTGTTGATAGTATTTTTATTAATAGAACTAGTTCCCTTAGAGCATCTCTAAATCAGACCACCGCCAGTATACACACACATACATAGACATACATCGGGCCACCAAAGAAATGAAACAAGCAATGCAACGGGACTTGCCCAAAAGTCGCCAGTTGCTACTGCGCAGTTTCTATTGCCTCCTATATACATATGTACGCATGTCACGCCATATATATATGTATGTTTCTATGCATATATATATACGCATGTCACGCCATATATATGTATGTAGCAATAGGAATTGCAACGGGACTTGCGAATGAAGACGACAGAGTTATTGCGCAGTTTCTTTTGTTCTAGAAACTTCTAGACGCCCAAGCTACGCATGCGTTACGGTAAATGCATCGATCGCGTCATCGCCAAAATGCGGTGGCAACTTTTGATTGGTCGCTGCCGACGTCAGCGACAAAATCAAAGGCCAAGGGCTGTCGAAAATTAAATCGACAGATCAGTTGAGCTAGGACCGAGCAAGAGATAAGTTAGAAACATTAAAAGTGCAGTGCGTGGACAAAATATATCGAGTGGAAGTAAAGTGTCCCCAACAACCAAGATAATAATCTCCAAGTACCAAGAAAGGACAACAAAGTAATCCAGAAGACTACAGAGAATCCAAGTTAAACAAAGTCACCAGATACAGAGCTAAGCAAGGGTGTGTACAGCGGGTGAGTCTTACCAGTGGCCAACAGGGCTACCCCATAATCAGCTTATTAGGTCAGAGTGTGGTAAATCAATAGCAGGTTAGTTATAAGTAGTATTTAGGTCCGAGGGACATTAATAAACTTTATAATGTTTGACCCCGAATCTCAAAACCAGTCTTAATGATTTATCCTCAACGTTACATTCTGTCCAAGTGGGGCGTGACTTTTGATGGTTTTACAGATCCTCAGTACTTCTTGGAAAAGATAGAAACTAGAGCTGCCACGTACAGGATTAACCTGAAATTACCACCACGGATAATGTCCCTTTTACTCTCAGGCCGAGCGGAGGGATGGTGGCAGACTTGCGATGTACTGGAGGCCAACTGGGTAACGTTTAATCATGGATTCTTAGACTCTTTCTTACCTACAGGATATTTCGAACGACTCGAGACTGCCATCCATACCCGACGCCAAAGGACTGGAAAACAATTTAAGCAATACCTAGTCGTGCTACGCCTAATGATGAAGAGGGCCAATTATTCTTTGTATCAAGAGCTCGATAGGATATACGACAACCTGCACCCGTAGTATCAGTTATATACAGGCGCATCGATTTCAAGGAGCTGGCTGCGCTGACTAAGCTGGCCGTGAACTTTGAAATTATTCAAAATGAGTACCACCTCTCTCGCCCTGATACTGAAATTAGACGTCCCTCAATCGCTGTACGACGTCAACTAATTCATACGCTGGAGGAAACGAATTTCACAACCCTGAGATGATGCAAACTGTGATGCAATCTAATACCTTGTGGAACGAGCACATAATTCAAAGGGCCTACCAGTTATCTGACGTCCCCATTGATCAACCTAAGGCAGCGAGAGTGGCCACTTTGCCAGGAATTGCAACAAACCCCGTAACAACCTCAGGTTCGAGAAGGGTCGCATCATAGCGCGCATAAGCGTAAATCATATCCTTGCATAATCTGTAGCGATAAAGATGCCACATGTACGAACATTGATACACCTGGCCGACAGCTCTCAAAAGGAAGTTACACGAGCCTTACGCATTGAAGTGTCGCTAGGAGTCAAGCCTGTACCGCAACTCTACTTGTATTAACAAATATCATGGACCAACTCATCTTAGGAACAGATTAGGAGCTACCATTCGCTGCGGAGAAAATTACATACAACTCAAGCCTTTGACAGTGTATTTGAAGGAGCCGATCTCTCACTCGATCATCGTCAACACTTTCGAGGAAAGTTCTCCGGGACACATAGCCGGAAATGCCACTCTGACAGATAACAACAACCCTTAAGAGTCTTCTCCTAAGGAATCGAAGCCACAATTCGCTGCGGAGAGGATCACGTACAACTCAAGCCTCCAACAGTACACTGGAAGGAGCCTATCTCTCACTCAGTCATAGTCAACACTCATGAAGAAAGTTCCCCGGAACTCATAGCCGATGACCCCACTCTGACAGATGACAACAACGCTCAAACATCTTCAGCGAAGTTGCCCGAGCTCAGTCACAGTCTTTATGCCCAAGTCTTACCCCCACCGCAGGAAGATGCAATCAGGAAAAACCCTTTCAGACGCCCCACGGAGAAACCCATGCAACAAGAACTCCCGCCTTTCCAGTTTTAGGCCAACTAGAAGCACCACAGGATCTCAATGAAGTTCCAACAAGCATACTCAACGAAGACAAGAACCACGAGAGCCAAGTCATCTCCAGTTTCCTAGCACCAGAGTTACCAAAGTTTAAGACGCTACAAGAAATATCTCACATTTCAGAACACGTCATCATGATGAAAGACGATCGACCAATAAAGCAACGTTATTACCCACGGAACCCAGCCCAGCAATAAATAATCAACGACACAGTGGATCAACTACTCAAAGAAGACCAGATCGAGCCCACCAAAAGCCCACACAGCGCGCCTATTGTCCTCGTTGGAAAGAAGACAGGAATACTCGTATGTGCATCGACTTTAGACAGCTCAACGCTCAGTGTATACGGGATGCCTACCCGCTGCCAAGAATCAATCATATCCTGGAGAGACTTAGAGATGCAAGTATATTTCAATCTTGGATCTCAAATGTGGTTGTTGGCAGATCCCTCTGGCCAAGAATAGCCGTGAATGTACGGCATTCGCTGGAAGGTCACCTTTGGACTACGTTTGAGCAAGCGCTCGACACCGTTATCGGACCAGAGATGGAACCCCACGCCTCGACAATGTAATCGTCATAGGGCGAACTCTTGAAGATCACATGGCCCACCTTCAAGAAGTCTTTCGACGACTAAGAGCAGCCAACTTACGAATCAACGAAGCGAAGTGCAAATTCTTCAAACGACGTCTTCAGTTCCTTGGACATGTCATCAGCGAACATGGTATACACACATACAAGAAATTATCACCGCCCACCAATGTGCGTCAACTTCCGCAGATTTGTTTCGGACTTCGCCAATGTGGTCCAACCAATGACTTCGCTACTCAAGAAGAATGCCAAGTGGCACTGGGCTATCAAGCAGCAGCAAGCCTTTTAAGAACTAATAACCAGGTTGACCTCAGCAACGGTCTTGGCTGGTCCCGTTTTTCGGGAAAAATTCTCTTTACAGACCGACGCCAGCGCCTATGGACTAGGAGCGGTCCTCACTCAACGATTGGAAGGAGCAGAACGAGTCATCGCTTATGCCAGAAGAAGATTGCTACCAGCCGAAGAAAATTACTCTGCCACGGAAAACGAATGGCTTGCCATAGTTTGGGCAATCAGGAAAATGCGCAGATACTTAGAAGGACATCGTTTCGATGTGGTAACCGAACATTTCGCCTTCAAATGGTTGAACTCCATCGACAACCTACTGGACGGATTGCCCGTTGGGCACTTGAGTTACAGCAGTTCGAGATTAATATAAACTATCGCCGAGGAAAACTAAACGTAGTTGCCGATACCCTCTTCCGACAGCCTTTAGCAGTACTACGAATAACACAGGATATTACTTCCAAGTGTAGCTGGTAGCCGACGTTGAAGCACCAATTGGAAACACACTCCGAACAGATGCCGGACTATTTGTACGAAGGAAATCAAATTTATCGCAGAATAATTCATCATCCAGATGACGAAGACCCGATACCCTGGAAACTTTGTGTGGCCAAAGACAGTAGAAAACGAGTTCTACGCGAATGTCATGATGATCCTACGGCAGGCCATCTAGGAATACGGAAGACTAATCTACCGGTAACTCAACGCCACTATTGGCCTGGTTCTTTTCGAGATGTCAACCTACATGTAAGGAATTGCCTCCAACGCCAGAAGTACAAGGTGCAGCAGAATAAGGCGGCCGGAAAGATGCTTACGATGCAGTTAAAGGAACCTTTCCGCTAGTTCCATTCCGGAAAGCCACAGCAGCCACGTTAGAGAAAGCATTTCGGGAAAGAATCATCGGACGATTTGGAGCCCCATACTCATTAGTGTGTGACAAGAGACACAGTTTACCAGCAAGGATTTTAAAACATTTTGCGAGAAGTCAGGAATAGAATTGCAATACACTGCACCCTACACTCCACGCCAGAATCCAACGAAACACGCAATCCGCACAGTCAAGACTATCATAGCACAGTATCTCGAATCTAGTCAACACTATCATAGCACAGTATCCTGAATCAGGTCAGTCTGCGTGCGACCAGCTACTACCGGAAATTACATTGGCCATTAACTCAAGCATATCAGACACGACGGAATACAGCCCGGCATTTCTCGTACTTGGCAAGAAACCACGCCTCCCTGGTGCCCTATATGACTCCGTAACTCCTGGGATCTGATCTCAGGTTCAGAGCCGCTTCTACAACCTTAGACACAGAGCTTGGCGCCCCACAATCATTTATCCAAAGCCTCTAAGGGATTTGCTGCCAAGTTGGCATCAAAGTTTGAAGGTCCGTTCAAGGTAAAATTCTTTTTTTCCAGGACCATCGGCCGACTCTAAGATGGACACGGAAGATCCTGCCGCACAGTCAGTGTTATCGATCTTAAGCCATATCAACTAGAGAACCCGAGCCAAAAGTATCCGAGCCAAGAAGAATTCATAGAAGCCACAGAGGACAACTGCAGAGCCGAACCTTGCGAAGAGATTTCACAGAGGCCACTTGTTTGAGATTTCGAACTCCCAACGTCCCTGCCCTCTTAAAGGGGGGTCTCTGTTCGCAAGGTAACCCAGCATCCAATTACGTATATCTCATCTTAGTTATCTTAGTAGTAATTAGTTGTCTAAGTAACAATACTAATTTTTAAGTTCATCACACGTTCGTAAATCACACTATTAGGCAGGCAAAGTCAGGTAGTTTATAGCTCGTTTCTTTCCAAAACAGGCATATGAACTAATTCCAATAGTTAGAATGTTGCTCCCCTAATAGAGGCCATCACCACGGATTTTCAAGGGGTAGCTTAATCCAGATGGCCGTACTCTACCAGAGGCTCACCATCGCCAGAGGCACCTAGTCCTATCATCGGAGGAACTTCCCCAGCAAACAACCCAGCAAGCCACACCGCGCGAAACTTAGCGCCGAGTAAATATGATTATCAAGATCGCAAACACGGACGGAAAGCGCGGACGATCCTGGAGAGATTCTCGCACTCAAGCAACTTTTATGAAGTCGCTGCACGAGATACTCTATGCCGACTCTCCTCCGGTAGACGAGCAAAGGATTCCCCTCATCTCTCCAACTGAGTCTAGACCTCATCAATTGATGGATAAAAAGAACCTCATGTAGGAAGATGCTTCCGTTTGATTGAAGCACCGGATCGCCCGGTGATAAGGTCAATAATGCGACTTCCTCGAGTTAGCGACTTGGCAAAATTTATGAACAACGCAGACAAGCCAAGACACCTCACATCCTCACAAAAGGATGTCGCGAAAGAAGTAACCACCGAATGGAGAGTGATGACGCCAAACCAAAGAATACCCTGGAAACTAACGAAGAAATGACCTGGTCTATCGAGTCCACATCACAGCTACCTGGAGAATAACCATTTATTTTGCCTCCGCGAAGTAAGGAGAGAGTGTGAGGAATCACAAATTTTGTTACTTTTTATATTAATATATATATAGCAGCATTAAGCTTACCCTTTAGAATTAATAAGCCCTATTTATTGAAGCGGATTAGTTCATTAATAGGTTACCGTTTAACGAGAGCATAAAAAAATCTAGCCAGAGAGCAATTGTTTTCTTTTTCCTTTTTCTCTCTTTCGCATTCCTATTGTTAGCGACGCCAACGTATCAACCGCCACGCCGCCGGTACAGTCGGCGCCAACATAGCTAAGTTAAGGCCCATAGAATAACGGTTATTTGTCCACAGCCAATCGAAACGCGCCACGTACTTTTGAAACTGCGCCGAAAGCTTAGAACAATACGAAAACTAGGGCAAAGGCTAGACCGGGGAGGCTATCGGACGTGCATAAAAATATAAAATCAGGCGAAGACATCGTACAAAACAAATCGGTAGCAAAGTCAAGTCATTCGGACAGTGAAAAATACTAGTGGATACACAGAAAAGAGAAAGACTCAGTGACAGTGGTACGAAAACATATAGTACCAAGGAAATATACAGTGGAGACAAAACCAAAGTTAAGCGACTAAAAATCATATTCGGGTAAGTCAGCCTTGAGGCCTCGTTACTAACTCATTATCCCCTTCTTAATTTAGGAGAGTGTGCTAGTAGGTAAGCTGTCGTTAAGATAAGTAAATTCAGGAAGTAACTGATGGAAAAATAAGCGATAACAAAAAATTTACATCATGAATAGCGATTTTTGAGTGTCTATTTTTCCCTTTTTCTTTTGTGTTTCTCTGTGTTGTCCATTTGAGTAAAATATATATTGCACAGTGGTAATTATGCTATTTAGCTGGGATTTCAGTGTTTGGGTAATACGCTAACTGAAATCTTATTAAATGCGCATGTGATCACTTGGTGTCATTTGATATTTATTTCAGTGTCCGGGTACGTTCTCCACATGAAGGCTCTGCCCATGCCTGACGGTCTGCCCGAAGACATTGACAACGGCGATGTCAGCTCCAAGGATGATTTCAAGATCTGTGCTCGTTACCTGGCCGAGAAATACGATTATGATGTGACCGAAGCCCGTAAGATCTGGTGCTTTGGTCCCGATGGCACAGGACCCAACTTCATCTTGGATTGCACCAAATCTGTGCAATATTTGAACGAAATCAAGGATTCCGTTGGCGCCGGTTTCCAATAGGCCTCCAAGGAGGGTATCTTGGCCGTTGAAAACATGCGTGGCGTTCGTTTCAACATCTATGATGTCACTCTGCACGCTGATGCCATGCATCGTGGTGGTGGCCAGATCATTCCAACCACTCGTCGTTGTCTGTATGCTGCTGCTATCACAGCCGGTCCTCGTCTTATGGAGCCTGTTTATCTGTGTGACATCCAGTGCCCCGAAGTCGCTGTTGGTGGTATCTATGGTGTGCTTAATCGTCGTCGTGGTCATGTCTTTGAGGAGAACCAAGTTGTTGGTACTCCCATGTTTGTGGTTAAGGCTTATCTGCCTGTAAACGAATCGGTTTCACCGCCGATCTTCGCTCCAACACTGGCGGCCAGGCTTTCCCACAGTACGTGTTTGGCCATTGGCAAGTGTTGCCCGGTGACCCGAGCGAGCCAGCCAGCAAACCCTACCAGATTGTCCAAGACACACAGTCTTTTGCCCAGTATTTGGGCAAAATGTAATCTGACAGCCAGAGCAGGAACATCATTACAGGCACCAGATGGAGCATAGAACTACAAGGGTGCGGTAATTTGTCAGCGTTATAAAAAAAAGGAATTTTGGTTATTAATTGTATAACTGAACAATCGTAACAAAAACCATAAATAAATCAAGTAACTGATTACGTATTTAAGTTTATATAAAAAAAAAAAAAAAAATTGCTGTCAATCTGTTATTAATCATTTGATCTATTTGATTTTCGAATGCTCTCTGGTTGTCACTGTTCAAGTTTGTTGGTGCTGAGGTCGATGACTCTTTGGTAGAGTCAGTATCAAATATTGAAGGACGTATAAGGTTATTCGGGTTGGCCATGGTTGGTTATTATGGTTGTTAGTATGGGTTAATTTGTTTAGAAAATAAAGGGTAGTATTGTAATAAATGCTTGATAATATGTGTTAAAAATATCGTAGTGTAGAAATTGTAAGGGAAAAATATTAATTTTATATTTTGGTAATATGTGTCAAAAATATTGTAGTGTAAAAATTGTAAGGGAAAAATATTAATCTTATATTTTATATGAATTATTTTTATTGCTAAGCTTAAATTTGGTTTTCTTTTAAATTTTCTTTAAAATTCTTTTTTTTTTTTTTTAAATTTTTTGAAATTTTCGTTTAATTTTTCTTTAAAATTTTCTTTTTAACTTTATCTTTTTAAATTTTTCGTTTAACTTTTCTTTTTCTAAAAATTTTCTTTTAACTTTTTCTTTTAAATTTTCGTTTAACTTTTTTTTTTTTTTTAATTTTCTTTAAAATTTTCTTTTAACTTTTTCTTTTTAAATTTTCACTTAATTTTTTTTTAAATATTTTCTTTTTTTCTCTTTAAAATTTTTCTTTTAACTTTTTCTTTTATATTTGGATCGTAATCTTGCTTACTCACTACTTTTCTTTTTCTTACAGGACTATTATTGTTGCAAGCTCCATCTCCGATGGTGCCGAAGTATTTTTTTATAAAAGTTAACTTTATTCTTTTATTATAATTTTCAGACTGAATTTTGCTTAAAACAATTCTACCCTAGCTAGCTAAAAATTCTGAGTTGACGTCGGTAGCGCTGCTGGCAGAACTTGCGACATCATTGGCATCCGGCTGCGGCTGGATTCTTATGAATTGCAAGCGACAAACTTGCAGATTGCTGATTCGGTGTGTTTATTTGTGTTGCAAGCGACAAACTTGTAGACTGCTGATTCGGTGTGTTTATTTCTGTTGTTCATTTGTGTTGTATTAGCAGTTCTTGACCGCTGTGGGATTGTGTAATAATTTTCGCCGTTAACTTATATATGTATGCCTAGAAACATACATACATATATATACATATGGTGTGACCTGCGTATATATGTATATAAGAGGCAATAGAAACTGCGGAGTAACAACTGGCGACTTTTGGGCAAGTCCCGTTGCATTGCTTGCTTTATGTCTTTGGTGGCCCAATGTAAGTGTATGTGTGTGTGCGGTGGTCTGATTTTTGGGGAACTAGTTCGACAAATAAAAATACTAACAACAAGTCAGAGTATAAACTTATAATTAATTCATAGGACTTCATTAACTTACGGCTAATTAAACTAAGAGAATACTAAGAAAAATGAATATGTATACATATATTCGTCACAATGTATGTTGTTGCTTTTGTGGGCCATCTAGGGCACCCACGCTTCCCCACCTTGGCGGTGTTAATATTGGAATTGCCTATTTCGCAATTTCCCCCACCAACATCGCTTTTGCGGCCTTTGTATATTTTGCTGCCAGCGAGCTGATCCATGCCTGCCACTCTCGGTCGCCCTCATGACTGCTGCATTTCTTCTACAGTTCCTGCTAGCGTGAATCCGCACTTTTCGCCGGTTTTTATTAACTCCTCCTTTTTCATGTAATAAATCCATGATTTTGTCATTTTGCCGGCCTTTGATCAATTTATTTCCTTTTAATAAAAATTAACGTTGATTTCTTTTTGTTTTCCTATACAGAAAACAATAAATCTTGTAAATCTCTTTAACCAGTTAAGCACATTGGGCGCCAGTTGTAACGATCCTTTTTGGTCCTTACTTGCCGGATTTCAGGTGTAGGAGTACGACACAACGACTTTATATTGTGCGCTGGTGAAATGAGAAGATACAGTTGTTCTTTCTTTTATCAACACGTTATAATTATATTGGCAATTTAATTCGTGGATGTTAGTATGGCCAGAGAGCTTCTGCACGGGCTATTGACTTTATAATTGGGGCTTTTGTGGAATCCACATTGCATCGCTGACACTCATGAAAACTTATCGACGGATTGTGTTTGGCTGTGGCAAGTATTCCTACTGCCAGTATGACTCCTGGTCTTGTCTAGCTATACCTGTCGCCTTGTACGCTCCTACTATTCTGCTAGGAATACTCCTAGTCTTTTCCCACTATGCCAGGAATACTCCTGGTCTTCCACAATTGTGCTAGGAATACTTCTAGACTTCCCTGCCTGTGCCAGGAATACTCCTGGTCTTCCTTAACTGTGCTAGGAATACCCCCAGTCTTCACTAAAACTACTAGGAATAGCTCCTAGTCTTCAATGTTTGCTAGGAATAGCTCCCAGACTTCTATATGCTGCTAGGAATAGCTCCTAGTCTTTTATATGTTGCTAGGAATAACTCCTAGTCTTTTATATGTTGCTAGGAATAAGTCCTAGTCTTTTACGATCCGCTAGGAATAGCTCCTAGTCTTGTGATATGCTAGGATCGGCTCCTAGTTGTTAATACCCTGCTAGGAATAGCTCCTAGTCTTCAATGTTTTGCTAGGAATAGCTCCTAGTCTTTTATATGCTGATAGGGATAGCTCCTAGTCTTTTATATGTTGCTAGGAATAGCTCCTAGTCTTGTGATCTGCTAGGATTGGCTCCTAGTTGTTAATACCCTGCTAGGAATAGCTTCTAGTCTTCCTACTTGCCACCAAAAACTAATCCGCCTTTAAGCCTTCACTTGTAGCCAGGATACGGATGGATATCCTTTTATCGATCTGACTTGGCACGCCTTAACTTTTACTTCTTCATATATGTTTCACTTCGTTGGCCTCGCTTGTTTACTTCACTTGTTGAATCTTCATTTGTTGATATTTCACTTGCACCTTGCTGGTCCAAGTGATACTTCGCTTGTTTCCTTCGCTTTCTAACTGAATGCCTTCTGTGTCTCAGCCGTGTCTATTTATAGGCATCTTGACCCAGGGAGGACGCGTGGTGGGATTATGTACCGTTGCCAGTACTTTTCCGCGCGCCAATATTTGCCGCCCAAAACTATCCATCGCTTTCTTTTGCCTTTGGCCTTCTCGGCCGATCGCGCAACGCAACTCTCTTGTTGCTATGCATGGTGAAATCACGCATACGCCTCTCAGCTACAATCTTGCTCCCTAGCTTTGCCAATATCCACCCTTATATACTATTTAACAAACGTTTAACTTATTGCTAATTTCCCGCCCTTTTGACATATGCTTAAATACACTGAATTTATAATTAAATCTTTTCCTCCCTGAACTATTTATATTAAATCAACTTAATAACTAAAAAAAAAAACCCCATTTAGCTTTTGTTGTATTTATATATACAGCATTAAAGCTCTACATTAATGTACCGCATTAACCCTTTTACATAACTAATATTCATGTTATGTTTATTCCATTACATGAGTTATATAACATTATGTAGCATTATATAGTTAATTATGTACATATATTTATATACATATATATATATATATATTATCAATACATATTCAAACTTAGCGCCTATACCTCCAGCGCCTTTCAAATCTCTGCTTTGGACATGTTACACACCGACTCTCCCGTTCCCCGTTACATGCCAACATTCCCGCTCCCAATCACTTTGATGTTGCCGACAACTGAAATGCAACCCCTCGTCTCCCCCGCTAGTCTATAAGCATGCGCCGACTCTCAAAGTCTCGTGCGTCGGTGGGTTACGCACGTGTGCGTGTGTGTGTTCGCTGTTGCGGTTCTATGCACTCCCAATGTAACTCACTCTCAGTGACGACGCACGAGCCTACATGCACTTGTTCTTATCTGTTTCTCATTACATGTTACATATATTCGGCCTTTGCTTTGACCATTTCTCATATGTAATTATGTTTGTGTGTATGTTTGCCAGTTTTCAATTACGCGATTTTTGGAGGGTGTGAGATGTATGCTGTGGGAACTCCTCCCCTCTCAAACTGGAGCGACGGCCATGACGGTGGAATGGTCGGAGTGACAGCAGGTGGCAATATGTTTGGTTGTGCATAATAGGTGATTCTTTTCTTCTGCAGTTTCCAGCAAATGAGGGTGACCATAAGTAGGCATCCGAAAATTGTATATAGGGTAATCATGTGGTGCTTTACTTCCTCTTTGTTCTCTAAGAATTTAGTTGCAGTATGAATCGTGTCTAGGTAACTCTTCTCCAAGCTCAGTACTTCAATTGTTTTGTTTTCGATCACTCTCTGGATTGGAGGAAATAGGATGTCCAGGTGTTCGGAGTTGTTATAGTCCGTATTATCATACTGGATATTGTTCATATATATCGAACAATTTGAATATTTAATCATCTGGGATCCAGAAATAACAGTTGGATTTCCGCATGTGGATTCTAACAGGAGATTTAGTGTATTGAAGGCAAAGATTATTCCCTTTTCGGGCTCGAAGATGTTGGTAAAGTTGCCCCTTTGTAGCAGGTCACATGTCGTTGTTTTGCCCTTGATGATATTTTTAAGGCAATCGTTGTTGTTTGGAAATTCGTTGTTGGAGAGTTGTTCGCAGTAGGACTTATCATCTTTCTTAATACTTTTAATTCTTATATATAGTATCGTTTCGTTATCTTGTGCAATCAAATCAGGTGTTATGATAAACTTCGTGTTATTTATAGGTAGTGGTATTATTCTTTCAAGGTTATATTGATTTCCTTCGAAAATCAGAATTTTTAAGTTAAAAATTATTTTGTTCTCGTGGCAGAGTGTTCTTAGTCTTAATAAACTATTTATATGTTCTTCTAGGTCTAAATTTATATTTTGTTTGCGAAAAATTGTTTTTATGTATTCGATTTCTTTTGTGTTCAATATTAGTTTTGCGATTATATCTATTTTTGCAAAAATTAAGCTTTCTGCTATACTTTTCACGTGCTCCGATAGCACATCTATATTATAGTTTACTTTATTAATGTATTGTAAGGTAAAAAATTTTTTATCTTCTTCTTCGAAATTTTTCGCAATACCGTTTTGTGACTTACTCAAGAAATCATTGATCAATGCTTGTTCTTTATTGATATAAGTACTTCATTATTAAAATTTATTTGGCCATTTACTTCTGATGAAAAGGACTCAGTTTTCTTTTCAATCTGTCTTAGCTGTTCGTGAATTTGTTTTGAGTCTTCGTCGTCCATGTTTCCCGTAATGACTTTTATTACACTGCCTAACCCGTTTACAAGTCCCCGTTTCTTTCTGTCATGTGGAAGGAGGGTCGTTATTTTCCTCTGGAGTTCTTCTAATTTTTCATCTAGGATAGTTTAAACATTTCGTTTGCATTTAGTTGCCTATACTCCTCCACATCTATTATATGGTTTATTGTTTTAAAAGATTTCAGTATTCTTGCATTGCCTAGGTTTATTCTAGCAATAGGTGATATTCCGTCCAGGGGGTTGATGGATATAGTTTGTGCCGTTGCCCGTAGGCTTCTGTAATGGAAGCCGAGAGACAGGATTAGGAAAGGTTGGTACAAGGGTTGTGGGTTTTGTTGATTAATAAAACAGGTCACATCTTTTGGTTTCTCAGTTTACTTTATTGAATGTACTTCTTTGTTTAAGTTCTGTTTTTTGAATGATTCTTAATTCGAATACAATTGTTGACTAAAGCTAAGACCGCGTAGCTGCGCTGCTAGCAATGCAGGCAGAGGCGCGGTATGCTTATGTATAAACATATTTATGTATAAGTGTATGAATGTTTACATAAGCATATGTATGGGAATATGAATATGCCGCCGCAGCGGAAGAGTGAGGATGTATCATATTCAGAGCTCGCAAATAAGTGTTGACACTTTTTGGTTGTCTGCAAATAAGTGTCTTTCACTGACACAATAAAAAAGACTCAGACATAAACCGTTTTTGTCGCGTCTGACTTAGGTCGCTCGCACTCTAAACGAGACAATTATTTCTGATTTCGATCGCTCAAGTCAAACACTGATCGTTTGCTTGAGTTAAATGAAGCAAATTGTCTTTTGCGTATGTATGGGTAAATACACGCGATTGTTGCGTTCTTTTTGTTTGCATTATGTATGTATGTGTGTATGTATTTACATGCACACGAAGGAAAAGATCATTTCTGTTGAGTTTTTTGGTCAAACTGTCTTTTGCTGAGAGTCTTTCTGTGAGCGAAAATCGTATTAATCTTTACCCGAGACTCATTTGAGAGCGTCACACGAATGAGTCAATGCAAAGCGCTTGAGCAAAACCGATTCAAAACAAAACAAAGAGTTTCGCTCAGAGCGAGATCGTGTATGCCCAATCTTTTCGGTTATGTTGCGAAGCAGAGCATATAAGAAAAAACGATCAACTATCACTTGCGAGCTATGATCATATTGCATCTTGGGCCAGAGTGGCCGCGCGTGTTATATTTGCCAATACAGCAATTGTCCAGCACCATGTACTCATGGGTGGTCATGTTACTTAAAAGGCAAATACACTTGCTTTATATTATTAATATATTATTCCAGAACATGCTACATCCCCCCTCTTTAGAAAAATAACGTAATTATATGGAGTTATTTTCTAATTTAATTAATTTTGTATTATATGGAAATTCATTTATGTATTACTGTTTATAAAATTTTTTTTTTGTTTGAATGTTTGATTATTCGTTTAATGATATATGCGGTAAAAAAATATTTTTGTATAGTGTCATTAAATGTAGGGAATTTTTTTTTTTGTTTTGTTTTATTATTTTTTTTTATATATGTATATATATTAATTGATTAAAATTTTTAACCTATCATTATGCACTAATTGTTTCTTATTCTTAGAATCTTTAATTAAAATATTATCCCTATCCTTTATTTCTTCTATAATATATGGGCCTAAATACTTAGGTTCTAACTTATGACCCGTATCATTACGTAGTAAAACTTTATCTCCTATTTCTAATTCTATATTTTTTTCCTTTCCCTTTCTATCATATATTTCCTTATTCTCTACTTTATGCTGCTCTAACATAATTCTGGCTCTTTTATAGGCCTGTTCTAATCTAAATTTAGATTCCTTAGCATAATCTTCTATGTTATTGATAATTATGTTTATTTGCGCGTGCGGTCTTTTCGGCGTATTAATTGTGAATGACATAACATAACATAAGGTTGACAGAATGTTATATATTACTTAACATAATCTGTTACTCGTAGGTAACTTAATGCTATGCTATGCTAATGAGTCAATTGTGCACGTTGCCATTTTTCATATATTTTCAACACTCGTTCTCAACGTGCCATAATTGACTTTGCCTTTTCTATTAAACACTTAGTTTAACCCTAGGCCTTTTACACAGTTTTGATGTTTTACACTTCTTAAATTCTTGGTCAAAACATCCGCAATCATACTTTCTGTGGGTACATAGACTACATCTATTACATTATCTTTATACATTTCTCTTACATGGTCGAATTTGATGTCAATGTGCTTACTACAAGAATGATAAGTTGGGTTCTTAACTAAACATTGTGCACTCTGATTATTGCTATACATAATCATAGGATCTTCCTCTTGAAATCCCATCTCTGACATCAGCCTCTTTAAGTATGTCGCTTCCTTGGCCCCTGACGATAACGATACGTGCTCAGCCTCCATGCTGCTGAGCGCCACGACATTCTGCTTTCTCGATTCCCATGTAATCGCTGCACCTGCAGCGATGAATGCCCAGCCACTATATGACTTGCGATCACTGCAATCACCTGCCCAATCCGTGTCCACGTAACAGACTATTGGATCTCCAGTTCGAACATACCGCAGCTTCAGGTCTGCAGTTCCTCTGAGATATCGCAGGACTTTCTTTGCCCCAACTACATGCTCATCATGTAATTTTGCATTCATTTGGGCCAACTTTGATACAGAATGCAAAATATCCGGACGAGTCGTTTTAGCCAAGTACATCAATGACCCGATCATCGACTGGTACTCAACTTGGTTGACTTTCTTACATCCCTTTTTGGTGCATTTGACTTGAGACCCAGGCTCCAACGGCACCACGTTTGGCTTGCACTCAGCCATTCCATATTTGCGAAGTAATTCTTCAATGAAGTTCTTGTGACCAACTGATATGTCACCTGTTTCGCCATCTCGATCAATTTCCATCCCTAGGAAATGCTTTAGCTTGCCACCATCTACCACATCCAACTTCTCTGCGATAAGCCTTTTGATAGTTGATAACTCTTGTAGACTAGTGCTTGCTAGAATGAGACCATCTAAATAAACGAGAATTAAATTGATATTCTTACCAGTCCGACGGGTATACATGCAAGGTTCACTTGCACAGGGACTGAAACCAATTTTTACGATAACTTTGTTTATCGCCTCATTCCATCCTCGTCCATTCCTTAACTTCAATACTCGCTCTGGGTATTTCTCGTCAACAAATCCTTCTGGTTGACGCATGTATACTGTATCCTTCAACTCGCTGTTTGAGTATGCTGCAGTAACATCCATCTGGTGCATGTACAGACTATGTTCAACTGCCATCGCCATCACTAATCTGACCGACGAATATCCTGTTACTGGCGGAGATGTATCCCAGTTGTTTACTCCATAGCGTAGACTACAGCCTTTTGCGACTAGCCTTGACTTCAGTCGCTCGATCTCGCCATCCTTATTTCGCTTGATAGCATAGACCCTTTTACATCCGATGACTTTTCCACCTTTTGGTAAATCGACTAGATTCCAAGCTTTGCTGCCTCGCAAACTATCTAGCTCGTTCTGCATGGAAGTCTTCCATTCATCGGCATATCCAGAAGTTAACGCCTCCTTAACGTTATTGGGAACTTCCATTTCCCCTTTGGATATTAAGTTTGATCCATTATGTTGCAAACATGAACGCCCTGGTCCACCAGTATGCCTTCCTGGTCCTCCGCGAACACGTATTATTTTGTCATCTGACTGCAACCCACCGTTGTTTACTTGAGAATCCATAGCTTCTTCCTCCGGTGTCGTTTCATTTAATCCAGGCTCAATTACTTGTGCGATCTCTGGTTGATCATGTGACTTCTCGTTCTGAAACTTGATCCATCCCTTATCGCCACCATTAACCATTTTCTGTTTTACCAACTTCCTCTTTGACTCGAAGTTTACATGTCCAAGCTGATTGTTTCCATTAACTAATCGCTTTTTAACAGAACTGGCGGTAAAACACTTGTTCATTTTATTCTCGAACAAATACAGACCATTTTTATTTGTGGCTTCCAATACCACCTTACCATGCGCATCTCTAATGGTCGCTTTCCTTTGGTTAAATTCTGTTTTGAAACCTTTTCCAGCCGCCTTTGCAACAGACATCAAATTACATTGCAACTTATCTACCAGTAACACATTCTGTAGATCAATCGTGCTGTGTTTCCAGGTCAATCGTACAATTCCACGGCCACTCGCTTCAATAAAATTATCACCCGCTAGTGTAATTCTTTCCTTATGAAGCTTCAATTTAATGAACAGACCCTTATCTGAACATAAGTGCGCCGTTGCCCCACTGTCCAAGCACCAAACATTTTGTGGCAACTTCTTGTGGCATGGCCTTGCCACATAAGCAGAAAATGATCTCGTCTCAATTTTCTCTTTCGCTTTGCACTCTGCCGCTTTATGACCTTGAATTCCGCAATTCCAGCAAACCGCCTTTTTGTCGCCAGACTTTGCAAACGATTTCCAATTTTTTCTTGTCTTCTTTTGGTTTTGCGCGCCGAAAATTTTTGTCTCTCTTTCTTCCCCGAACTCCTCTTTACGTCTCTCTCCTTCTTGCAAGAGTTTTACTTTTAATGACGTCATACTAGGCAGCTCATCTCGGGCTTCTATGGCAATTACAAAATTTTCATACCCTTCAGGTAAAGATGACAGTAAGAGAATGACTACAAATTCATCGGGTAATCCTACCCCGATCTCATTTAGTTTCTCCATCACATCAAAAAACGAATTGATATGACTTGCCATACTGTCACTTGCGCTCATTTTGGTGTTCAAAAGCTGCTTCAAGAGTCTTACCCTACGTGCAGGCCCTCTGGGCACGTGTAGCTCTTCCAATTTCTTCCAGACTTTTGCAGATGTCTCACAATGCTTAACGCTATTAATCTGTGTTGCCTTCAAACACAGCATTATAGCCGCTATAGCTTTTTCATCCCTCAGATCATGTGCAGCCCGCGCTTCTGCGCTATCGCTCTCCTGCTTTGTCACACGTTGACAAACGACAGGCCAGAGGTCAGCTTGCACCAACAGACTTTTCATCTGAATCGCCCACGTGGCGTAATTATGATCATCCAACTTTTCTATAGCGTTCATTGACATCATTTTCACTTTTCCGCCGTTAAAGGTTAAAAGTACACCAATTTTACTTTGATTCACACACCCGACAGTTAGACGCGACGATCTGGGCCCATAACCTGATAATTATGTTTATTTGCGCGTGCGGTCTTTTCGGCGTATTAATTGTGAATGACATAACATAACATAAGGTTGACAGAATGTTATATATTACTTAACATAATCTGTTACTCGTAGGTAACTTAATGCTATGCTATGCTAATGAGTCAATTGTGCACGTTGCCATTTTTCATATATTTGGTATACATATCGCAAATGTCAATTCTTGCCATGTTTGAATGTGCTTAAAGAATTAGTTATTCGCAAGGTCACAACTATTCGTACTTCGTCATTTACAATGACGTCATATACGTTGGGCTTAGAAGCATTAAGAGATTGCTTTTGCAACTCTTCTATATTATTTTCTTTTTCTTTTCCTGCGCAGGAATTTAACTGTTTACTTTGATTTCTGGTAGTGACTCTCAGAATTTTGTTACTTGTTGGTATATTTTGTAAGTCCTGTAATTTTTCTTTTCCTTTTGTTACTTAATTTTTTTGTTAAATTAATTGCTGTTTACTTTTCATGGATTTTCCTTAAATTATTTATTTTGCTTTGCGCTTATTAAATTGTTTTATTTACTTGGTTTTTTGTTTATTACTTTTCATCAATTATTTCATTCTCTTTTTCGTACTTAAAACTAGGGTGTATTGTTGCTGCTGCTTGTATTTTTTTTTCTTGTTTCGTTTTATATTTTAAAAATTGAAATTTATCTTTATATATTTGATTTCTTGTTTCGATTTGAGTTTCAATTTGGAGTTTAATGAGTATGTGGTGGAAAGGGGCCATTGTGTGTTTGTTAGCAGATGTGTGTAGAAATTAAGTATTCTCCCTTTCGTTTTTTTTTTTGTTTTAATGTTTTTGCTTCTCATAATTAAATATAATGCTTGTTTTTCTTTCTCGAATGCAAAAAAAAATTCAAAATTTAGTACAGTTACTCGTTTTTTTTTTTTTGTGGAGGATGATGGAGAAGAAGTTCTTCTTGTAGTTGTAAAAGTAATATAGTTGGCGGCATAGCAGGAGAAGGTTGTGTTGGGCAGGAGGATAAGGAGATGGGGGGAATGGCAGAAGTCTCAGCCAGTCTCCTAAGCAATCGACAGAATACCGGGTCCGGTATGCTTTAGCTCGAAGTTCTCATCTTGGAACTTGTTTCCGTAGATGGACTTGCCGCCAGTGCCATTGTGGTTGGTGAAGTCACCGCCTTGGCACATGAAGTTTGGGATGACGCGATGGAAAATGGAGCCCTTGTCGCCAAAGCGCTTCTCGCCGGTGCACAAGGCACGGAAATTTTCGGCAGTTTTGGGAACAACATCAGAGCGCAGCTCCATGGTGATCCTACCGAGGGGCTCGCCATCGGCGGTCATATCAAAGAAAACTCTTGGTAAATTACTCATTTTCGACGCTCTCGAATATTCGCGAACAAACTGAATTCCAAATTGCAACTGACCTCAACTAAATCTGCTACAATGTTAGAATTTCCTATTTACTATCTTTCTAAAATAATTGTCTAACGTACTCATTTTAGTCAATCGATATATATGTTTTTCAAGTTTTAATTTTTATTTAAAGAATTAGAAAAAAAATTTTTTTATATATTTTTTTTTTGAAATGAATGGTCTTAAATCTACATTTGATGACTCTATTTTTTGATTATTATTAACCCCATATTGGGTTCATTAAATGAGTCAATCATTCAATTTTGAAAAAAGATATTTTTTTTTTTTAGTTTTTAATTATATAATTATTAATTTTGATTTTTCTGATTTTTCAATTTTCTTTTTAATATGCTTTCTTTTTCTTTTTTTTTTTTTATTTTTGCTTAAAACATAGAGGGTTTTGCATCTTACTTTTTTCCTTTTATTTAACTTTATTTTTTTTTTTTTTTTTTAATGGGTTTTTTTTTTTTTTTTTGGTTACATATATCCCTGCCTATTTTTGCGTGTGGTTTCCAGGCCACACTCTAATTGGACAGCTTTAATGCCGCACAATTTCACATAGATTGTTAAAATTAAATGAAAAAATATGCAGACTTCTTTTTCAGGTTTTATATATCTGACTGTTGACCGACAACTGACTCTTGTTGTTGCTTTTGTTGTTGTTGTTCTTCTTCTGTTGTTATTCCAACGTCGGTGTAGTGGGCGGATTGCCTACCACACTCGGGCTCATGGTAAAATCAAGTCCCTCGAAGTATTTGCTATTTGTTTCAGCGGCTGTTGTTGCAGTTTTCTTCTTCTTGTTGTTGTTCAGTTTTGTATTATCGACTTAAAAGTTTTCTTTTTTTTGTTTTATATCATAATTGTTTGTTTTTTGTTGTTTTCTTGTATTACTGGATAATATTTGCATAGTCAAAAAGGAAACATCTTTTGTTTTTTTGTTGTTTTCTCCTTTTTTTTTTTTTATGGCCCAACAAAATATTTAAATCCAATCGGCAATATTAGCAGGCATTTCCTCAATTGTTGTGTGGTAGTATTTTCTTTTGTTAATATTTTGCGCTCATATTTTCTCTTTTCGCTGTTGCTTACACTCATTTTCTTTCTGTGTAATAATTTTTTCTTTAGTTGTCTTGAAGTTTGTTTTTACATTTGCACTGATTTTTTTTTTATATTTCTGCACATATATTTGTGACCTGTCCTGTCACGGTCGCCATGTAGATTAATAAAACAGGTCACATCTTTTGGTTTCTCAGTTTACTTTATTGAATGTACTTCTTTGTTTAAGTTCTGTTTTTTGAATGATTCTTAATTCTAATACAATTGTTGACTAAATCTAAGACCGCGTAGCTGCGCTGCTAGCAATGCAGGCAGAGGCGTGGTATGCTTATGTATAAACATATTTATGTATAAGTGTATGAATGTTTACATAAGCATATGTAAGGGAATATGAATATGCCGCCGCAGCGGAAGAGTGAGGATGTATCATATTGCATCTAGGGCCAGAGTGGCCGCGCGTGTTATATTTGCCGTATTTTGTTACCTAAAAGGCAAATACACTTGCATTATATTATTAATATATTATTCCAGAACATGCTACAGTTTTATTTTGTTTTTCTTTTTAATCTAAGCTTGGCTTTGTGTATTTTTTGGTCTTTTTTTGTGACTATTGTTATGCTTTTGTCCCTCAACACTTGTTGTTTCGAAAATCGGGGGGTTAATTTACTTGTCCTGTTTTCTTTCCTAAAGATAACTTGATCTGGTGGTAGTGTTTGTGGTGAACTGCGTTCTCTATTTAACTTCTCTATTCTATCTTCCTTCTTTTTCTGAAGTTGTTCTCTAACCTCCGTATAAAGATTTGTACGAAATGTGTTTAGTTCGTTTAGGAAGTCATGTTTGTTATTGGGGGTCATTGTTTGGTTGAATATATGAGTTCTGCCACTAAAAAGCTCAAATGGTGTATATTTTGTACTTGAGTGGATAGCATTATTGTAAGTAATTAATGTTTCTGATAGGATCTCTTCATGATCAAGGATTAAACTTTTTTCTTTTCTTTTGTGTAGTATAATCCTAAATGCTTCCGTTAATGTTGAATGCACTCTTTCTATAGGGGAGTTACTTGTCGATTGCTGGAAAGATGTGCAATGTGTAACTATGTTGTATTGTTCACAGAATTCTTTGAACATAGGACTTGAAAATTCTGCCCCCTGATCATACACAATTTTTTTAGGAATACCGTATAGGCTCATAAAGTTTTCTAGAGATTTTAAGACATTAATGCAATTCCTGTTTGATAGGACATATGCGGATGTGAATTTTGAAAATTTATCAATTAGTGTTAGGTGAACTTTGGCATTAATTGTATAGACGTCTATATGGATTATATCCATATAGTTGCCTTGGTGTTTCTGAAATCTCGAAATTGATTTTCGGGGGATGCCTGTCGTATTTCAGTGTTTTGCATGTCTCGCTATTTTGAATTATTTGAACTATTCTGCTTTTCATTTGTGGAAAGTGGACCTGTCTTTTTAAATGTAGCAGTGTTTCATCTGTGCCTCGATGGTTGTTATTTATGTGGTACTTGCAGTTACTAAGGTTACGCATCTTATTAGTTCGTATGTCGGTAAGTATATGAAGTGTCTAAAATACGCTTCCTGTATTTTTTGGAATATGTCCTTTGGTGTGAAGATTGCACACAGTTTATTCGGTTTTATTACTTTCTTTAGAATATCTGTTACAGTTTGTTGGTCAAAGGTTGGTTCTGTAATGACACGCCTTAATTTGTTTTTGAAGGGTGCTGAAGTTTCGATATGGGATGTTGTTCCCGTTTGGAGGATTACTTGTAAAGCAAATTCGTTCACCGGTTTGTCTGAGATAGGAATAGTTGTGTTGTTACTTGCTGTTTGTAAGGTCGGGGTGTCATTTACGTTAATGCTAGCATTTGGACTCGTTTCGACCCTGCTGAGAGCGTCGGCGATTACGTTTTGTGAGCCTTTTTTATAGATAATATCATAGTCATACTCCAACAGCTGGAGTCTCCATCGGACTATTTTTGAACTTGGTTCCTTAAAACTCATCAGCCATGTTAGTGGTTTGTGGTCAGTAACTATCGTAAACTTCCTGC
Organism: Drosophila neocordata; assembly: GCA_018903615.1. Classification (NCBI taxonomy): domain Eukaryota; kingdom Metazoa; phylum Arthropoda; class Insecta; order Diptera; family Drosophilidae; genus Drosophila; species Drosophila neocordata. The sequence goes on from JAEIGI010000070.1 coordinate 104,404, forward strand.
CAAACAAGTATGGTCTAAAGGTTATTACCGCCCATATAATGGCTAGCATTTCCTTCTCTGAAGTTCCGTAGTTAATTTCGGTATCCGAAAGAGTTCTGCTGGCAAAAGATACTTGTTTATCTATGCCCAAGGTTCCTTGTGATAGGACTGCCCCAAGGGCGAAGTTGCTAGCGTCGGTTGTTAAAAAGAAGTTTTTTGTGAAATCAGGGAATATAAGTATCGGGTCATTGCAGAATAGGGTTTTACAGAATTGAAATGTTTTTGTGAATTCTTCGTCAATTGTTATTTGTTTTTTTCCTTTAAGTTGTCTTGTCAGTGGTTTAGTGATTCGTGCAAAGTCTCTTATAAATTTCCGGTAGTACCCTAGTAGTCCAAGAAAGGATTTAATATCTCTCCTATTTTTAGAGCAAGGGAAGTCTTTGATGGCTTGTATTTTGTTCGGATTCGGCTTAACGCCCTCTTGGGTGACCAGATGTCCCAAGAAGTCGATCTCCTTTCTTAAGAAGTTTGATTTTGACAATTGGACTTTAAAGTTTGCTACTTGCAGTCTTTTGAATATACTTTTATTGTCTATTAGGTGTTTCCGTAAGGACGGTGAAAATATTATTATATCGTCCAAATATACCAGACAGACGTTGCCAATGAGGTCACGTAATATATTATCCATGACCCTCTGGAATGTGGCGGGGGCGTTTTTAAGCCCGAAAGACATTCGGATGAATTCATAGTGTCCGTTCTCTACGGAGAATGCGGTTTTTTGGATATCTGCTTCGTTCATTTGGATTTGGTGAAATCCACTGGCCAAGTCTAATGTGGAAAAATACTTTGTTTTGCCAATTTGGTCAAGTACATCATTTATGTTCGGGATGGGGTAGCGTTCGGATACTGTTTTGTCGTTTAACCTCCACTTTTTGTTCTCTGAAGGATCAGATTTTTTTGGTACAACACAGACCGGAGCACTCCATGGGGAATGGCTTGGTCTAATAATGTTTTGTTCGAGCATTTTGTTTATCTGATCTTTTACTTCCTTTTTGTGTATAAATGGGTATCTATATGACTTCAAAAATATGGGGTCACTATTGTTAGTGTTTATTTTGTGTTTTACTTTATTAGAGAAAGTAAGTGGGTCCTCTTTGTTATAAAGAAGGTCTGCGAACTGTTTGCATATATGTTAAAGTCCCTTCTTTTCCTCGACATTTAAATGTTCTGTCATTATGTTGGGTGGTTTTATAGTCTTAATGTCCTGATCGTGAGGTTCGCCCTGTATTGAATATAGTTCGATAAAATCCTGGGGACTGGGGTCACTTGTAAAGGGTGTTCTAGGAATATTTCTTGATCAACTTGTGAGGTATTTATTACCTCTAGGCAACTAATGCCGTTTACTGAGCTATAGAGGCCTTCAGAAATTATTAAGTTGTCATTAATTTCCGTTGCATTGCAGAAGAAGTCACCCTGTTGAAGGTCTACTGGTAGTTCGCGAAGGAGGAGGAACTGTTGTTGTCGCGTTTCTCTGTGTTACAATTGCTATTGTCGCGTTGGGAGTTACCAACCGTAACTCTCCTAGATCTATTTGTGCTTTTATTTTGGATAGGATGTCTATTCCAATGAGACCGTCGAAGCTAGAGTGGAATTTAAAAAGTAGAAACTGTATTATCCCTTGTTCTTGAAACTCCTTAAAGAATGGCAGTGAGACTTTTTGTAGTATTGAATGGTTGTTAAGTACTGTAACTATTGTTACAGGTATTTCTAAATTTTCTCTTTGATTCAGGGGAACAATGTCAGGGTCAATAAGGGGATGTTATTCAGTTATCCGATTGGTTGGTTGAGGCGTTTAGTTGAAAATTTTGGGTTTCATAAATATTGAAGAGTTGGTGTGAAGTAGAAGCACCATTTGAATTATTATTCCTGGGGTTATTAAATTTGAAAGGGTTCTGATTTCTTGTATAAGTTTGGGTATTCTGCTGTAGAACGACTGCTCTTTGCGGCAGCGTTCATATGCCTCTTCTATCGAGGCAGGTTCTTTTGATCTTAATAATGTCCTAAGAGGCTCCCTAAGGTTAATCAAGAACGTGTTCAGACAAATGTCATTATATAGCTGTTTCTTCGCCTCGACTGCACTGGGTGTTTGACCGTTATTGGTCAGAAGAGATAGTAGTTCTCCACGGAGTTTTCCAGAGTATAATTTCCCAAGTGGTAGATTCTGGACTGGGGACTGGATTTCATTGAGTAGGATAACCTCGCTTTTCTTACTAGCATATAATCTGTTTAGGTTTGCTTTGATCTCATCCCAGTTTAGTTGAGGGCCTCATTTGCTTTTCCTGTAATTTTGTTCCTTATTACTCTAAGTAGTAATAGTTCGAAGGGGGTTTGGTCGGCGCCCCTAACTAACATGATTATTTCCTCCACACTAGTAATGAAATTATCTAGGGTCCCTGCTACTCCCTCAAACGTAGGTAGTTCTTTTACGAATGCCAACATGTCCGCTGTACTAAGCCCTCCTACTACTCTTAGGTTACTAGTTGTCGGGGTAGGGGGCGGTCCGCTAATCGTCGGTGTTAGAGAGCCTGAAGCGTTACCTGAGTCCATGATACGGTTTGCTTGAGGAGGGGAGATTTCTTCAGTAATGTCCGTAAGGCTAGAACTTCTGAGTCCTAATCAAGACCTAGTTTTTGCTACTAACTTCTTTGACATTTAAAATAGGAGAATTGATTGTCGATAATTTTTTGAGTTTCATTTCTATTTCTTTCTATCTGACGTTTCGAATTTTTTTTTTATAAAATTTGTGTGTGTGTGTGTGTATGTGTGAGTATATGCTTATATAAATATAGAATGTTGTACAATTTGTGCCACGAGGTTTTAGTTTTTTCTTGACCTTGATTTTCCCTTATTAATTTTCGAAGTTTTCTTATTTTCGTGTTAGTAATACTAAAATAACAGAATGAACCTTCATCTTCAGTTACCAGCTGCGCCAGTTACCTCTCGGAGCGTGAGAGAGGGTTTTGTTCCTACTTCCTTCGAAGAATTATGACCCTTGTCAGGTTGATCAGTTATTAACCGTTCGGTTAGTATTCTTTGCCAAGTTAATAAAATTGCAACCAGTTTGGTTGGTATTCAAAATTGAAGTGATTTCTTTATTTTCAACATTTTTAGTTGGAGCTTACACAATATGCTTACGTCTACAATTAAATTGTCGCCCACGCAGGGGCTTGTGTGAGAAAAGGTGCTGATACTGCGAATTCGAGCGACGGGATTTTTGGAGGGGTGAGATGTATGCTGTGGTAACTCGCGCATTGATGAATTTGAATTGCCTTTTTGGGCCAACGCTTATTTTAATTATTAGCCGCTTTTACGACTTAAATTCATTTATATCTGTATCTGGCTTAATAATTTGCCGCATTTGTGAAGTATATATATGTATATATATATATATTCCTCACATTCCCCCCTTTCTTCGGGAGCCAAATCGTTCAACCTCTTTTTTTTATGGATTTTTTTTTCATGTTTTCTTTTTTTTTTCTTGCCCTGGTTCGCATCTTTTTTTTTGGCCATTTATGGCATCTTTTCCGTATTGGCGATTCATCAGGCATCTTTTTCAATTTTTTGGCAGATGCTCACGATCTTTTCCATTGTCCCCATGCCTTATTTTGGCATGGGTGGCTCCGACTGCATCTTTTACTTATATATTATATTTATAACTAGAGACCCGGCAGACTTCGTACTGCCTCATCGATAAATTTTAAATTTGATATTCACAGACACACACTGTTAAAATACAGTCTGTTAATTAATTTAAAGCTTTCTCATAAACTATATTTTAAGTTTTGTTTTGTGGTGCGTAAATAAACAAAGAAGACAGTTTTCCGACGCGCGAAAACGCGACGTATAATTGTCCATGCGCGAAACAGGGAAACTCCAAGTTGATTCCACAAACTTATAACGACTGTCCTTGCGATTTATTTATGGTCATCGCAAAGGCCAGACGTACTGAAAATTGTAAGCGTTTAAAATCGAATGGTAAGTCCGTTGGAATCATCGGTATCCGCGGGATCAAGACATCCTCTCCTTTGTATTTTCCTTTTATGATTGTCGCCTCAATGACGTTATTCATCAGTCTTTTCACAGCCAGTCTTGTTCCATTGCATAGTCGAGGTTGATTAATGTTACGCAGCATGATGACAACTGATCCTACTTTAAACTGCAAATTGTGAGGTGGTAATCCAAGCAATTCCAGTGAATTTAAGAACTCCGTGAGATAGTTGATTACGTCATCCTGGTTGATTACGGTGTCGACTGATTTGAAGGAAACCAACTGTCCTGGAAGAAAATTCTGAATGGTCACATTAAGATCATCGATATCTTTATTTTTCGCTGCTAATATTGCTCGTTAACCAGCCAATTATGGTTATTGAACTTTTGCGCTATATCTGGGAAAACTCACTGAATAAGCTTCACTTTTGAGTCTGTGATGTGACAGAAATCTGTAGGTAATGTGATGAATCCGGTCGAGGTGTAAGAGGCTGACGACAATCACCTGACAACAGAATCATGGCCCCACCGAAAATATTTTGGTAGAAAAATGCTGTTTTGAGGATTTTCCCGGCAATTATTCGAATTTTTCTCACCTTTTAAACCTTCCCTAGACCTCCACGAATAATTCAAGACCAAAAATAGATAAATCCGTTCAGCCGTTCTCGAGTTTTAGCGAGACTTACGAACAGCAACTTATTTATATATATAGAGAGATATTACTTATATCTACTTAACCTAAACTGCAAATTTTTTTTTCTTCTATTCTAACTAATCTAAATTCTAAAAATATCTACTAACCTAAACTTCATATTTTTTTCTTATTCTAAACTTCATGTTTTTTTTTTCTATTCTACCTAACCTAAACTCCAAAAATTTCTCTTAATCTACCTACTCTACTTAACCTAAAGTTCAAAATTTTCTCTTAATCTATACCCCCGACTCTTCAAACACCCTAAATCTATTTCTATTACTACGGATCCTATATCGTATCCGGCCCACCCACATAACCCTTGCCTGTCGCGGCCCCTCCCCCATCGCCTGTACAGCTACGGCCACCGCAATTGGCCATTCTTCAGGCTAGCTCCCGCCACCTTTGGTGTGCCTTTGGCACTGGCACCGATCGTTGCCGTTGTAAAGGCGGCCTTGGCGCTTGCGGCTGGCCGACCGGCGCAGACCGTTGCCTTGCGTACGCCGGCCTCCGTTGCAGTGGGGATTGCTGTTGTGGCTGCCGTTCTGGGGATTGCTGTTGTTGTTGCTGCCGTTGCCATTCCAGCAGTTGTTGGTATATACCCGTCTCCTCCGCTCCGGCTCTCGGTCGACAAAACTCTTCCTCAAACACTGCACTAGCCGGGCTAACAGCCTGTCGCATTGTAGTTGGTGGCCTCTCAAGTTCCTCCGGCTCCTCATCTTCCTCCTCGGTATCGATTATATTTATGTATGCCACCGGCTCGTTAAATATCGCCGGCACTTCTATCTCTTTATGGGCTGGCTCTTCCTCTTCCATGGGTGGTCCGAATCTGACCCCCATCCTCTTCAATTCTTCCTCCACCTCCGCAAACACCCCCGCCAGGCTGTCAGCCACAATCCCTTCATCTTCACTTGTTTCGTCTTCCTCCTCTTCCTCGTCGCTGCTTCCAATGCCCTCTAATTCTTCCAGCAGCTCCATTCCTTTTCCCACGTTCTCTTGCTCTTCCTCGTCGGACGAGGCTCCTCACCATCGGACTCCTCGTCCGACACATATGGCGATACCAGCATTTGCATGGCCTCTTCCAGCTCATACTCATTGATATTGGTCCAGCTTCGGGTTCCCGCTCTCGTTTTTCTTTTTATCCGTATTTCATACACACACTGTATGTGTGAATCCTCTCTCCCGCAATTAGTGTACCGCAGGAGAGAGTCCTCTCCTTATCCATTTGCATCCTCTGTCTGTTCTGCTCTCTTACAGTTTGAGAAGCATTGGTGTTCATATTTTGTTTCGTTTGTGCATCGCTAACCCGCTAAACTAAACATTTCTTTTTATGTCTTTCTTTTTATACCCTGTACCCATAGGGTAAGAGGGTATATTAAAGTCGCTAAAATGTATGTAACAGGCAGAAGGAAGCATTTCCGACCCCATAAAATATATATATTCTTGATCAGCATCAATAGCAGAGTCGATTGAGACATGAGGAAAAACGTATAACTAGAGTAAATTTAAAGGTAGCGTATTCTTTGTTGGGACACCTAATAATATGGCCAAAAGATATCAGCTGACCAAATTTTGTTAAAATCGGACAAGAAATATCAAAGATGTAAAATTTGCACTGAAATGCCATGTGCAACATTGCGTAGTAAGTGTGAGCGAGATAGCATGCGTTCATTGCTGCCGCTTGTGAGGAGAATCTTAGTTTGAGCTGATGGCAAATTTTAAGGAGTTTGATTTAATACAGTTACTCTACTTGGTACAGGGTATACTCAAAGTCGGCAGGGACGACTTGCTTGCTTCATTTATATTACAGTTTGGAATGTACTGCAAAAAGAAATTGTATGCATTCAAAGATTTTTCTTTTATTTATGCATATATATGATTTTTTTTTTTGAGTTGAGCCAGTTGTAACGCTCTTTTAAAATATATATATTTTTATTTAATTTAGCTATTGCTGCCACTTTATGTGGATCTGTGCCAATGCCTTGTTCTGTTACTCGATGGCCCAGGAATCTTAGCTCTTTTCTGAAGAATTGGCATTTTTTTGCATTTATCCTTAAATTTGCTGTCTTTAGTCTGCGAAAAACTTCCGTGAAATGAGCTTTGTGGTCTTCTATTGTTCGGCTGACCACTATAATATCATCCTGATACGCGAACACGTGTGGCATCATTTCTGGTCCTATGACCATATCTCAAGCTCGTTGGAATGTTGCAGATGCTGACTGCAAACTGAATGGCGTCACTTTCCATTGATATAATCCCTTTCCTGGAACTGTGAAAGCAGTCTTCTTTCTGCTGTTCATTTCCAGCGGAATCTGATCTAAGTCTAAACTGCTTATGAATTTTGCTTCGCGCAGTTGGTCTAAAATATAGTCAATTCTCGGCATTGGATAAGCGTCTTTTATAGATTTTGTATTTATCTAACTGAAATCAACGTATGGCCTCCATTTTGTTTCTTTGACTGCTTCGTCTGCCAACTTCACCTGTTTTTTCGATTTTGTTAGCTGATCTTTTTTGGCTAATTTTTCCATTATCTTTAGGCTAACATAGCTGCTTGTGGCCCCTGAATCTACCGTGGCCAGCATTCTAATGCCCCCTATCCTAATTTCTGCTGATAGTTGGCTTTCTTCCTTTATCAGCTTTCCGATTAGGTTCGCGGAGCTGTTGTTGCCGGCTCCTGCTCGCTCCTTGCAGGCAGGAACCGATTTGCGGTTCCCGCTGGCATGCAATAATTCATCGAACGCTTTCCGATTTTCCCGCAATTCCAACAGAACTCTAATCTTCTGCTGCTGCACTCTTTAGCCCAATGTCCCGCACCTCCGCATTTTCTGCATGCCTGAGATGGATTCTGTACCCATCCTGTTGGAATTATCATTAAATTTCGCCTTTGAGCTGGAATTGGTGGCTCATCATTTAAGCAGCGTCTGCAGACGGTGTTATACCTATTGTCTTGCACAACTGGTCGTCTTTGCACGCCCATTGGTATGTGTGAGCGTTCTCTTTGAGCCTCTCGTTGGAATTGTTTCCTTTCCAGTTCCAATGTTTCGAACTCATCTGCCAGTTGCATTAGTTCTTTCAGCGTTTGTATGTTGTGTAGGCGAATGAACATTTTCAAATCTGGTGTGCAGTTTTCCAATATGATTTCTAGCTGCTCGAAATCTGGGCACTTTAATGGACGCATCATGGTTTGCATCTCTATCATGAAATCTTTAAATGACTCGAATGTTTTCTGGCTTTTACTTGGTCTGCCAGTTTACTAAAATATCCCCTCGGCAAGAAATATTTTTTGAATGCCTCAGTAAAATCTTTTCATGATGACCAATGCTTATTGTTGGCCACGTACCATTTTAATGCTTTGTCTTTTAGCAGTTCTGGCATTGCCCTTGGGATCATGTTGATATCTAGTCCATACATGTCTGCTGACCATTCAACTTGTTCGATGAATTCTAGCGGCTTTGAATTGCCGTGGAAACGAAATGTCCATTCCCTAACTTGTTTTGCCACTTTCGGATATTCATTATTCGAATTTATTAGCCCGACTTTGCTACTTTCTGTAACTCTTCTACTTGTTTTTGGTTCTTCATATAATGTATGTTGTTGTTTTTGTGGGCCATCTAGGGCACCCACGCTTCCCCACCTTGGCGGTGTTTATATTGGAATTGCCTATTTTGTAATTTTCTCCACCGGCATCGCTTTTGAGGCCTTTGTATATTTTGCTGCCAGCGAGCTGATCCATGCCTGCCACTCTGGGTCGTCCTCATGATTGTTGACCCATTCTCCAAACTGTTTCCTCATTTCTTCTACAGTTCCTGCTAGCGTGAATCCGCACTTTTCGCCGGTTTTTATCAACTCCTCCTTTTTCATGTAATAAATCCAGGATTTTGTCATTTTACCGACCTTTGATCAATTTATTTCATTTTAATAAAAATTAACGTTAATTTCTTTTTGTTTTCCTAGACAGAATACGATAAATCTTATAAATCTCTTTCACCAGTTAAGCACGTTGGGCGCCAGTTGTAACGATCCTTTTTGGTCCTTACTTGCGGCAGAGCCGGATTTCAGGTGTAGGGGTACGACACAACAAATTTATATTGTGCGCTGGTGACAGTTGTTTTTCTTTTAATAAAACGTTATAATTTTATTGGCAATTTGATTGGTGGATGTTAGTATGGCCAGAGAGCTTCTGCACGGGCTTTTGGCTTTGTGATTGTGGCTATTGTGGAATCCACACTGCACCGATGGCACTCATGAAAATCTATCGACAGATTGTGTTTGGCTGTGGCAAGTATTCCTACTGCCAGGATGACTCCTGGTCTTGTCTAGCTACACCTGTCGCCTACTACGCTCCTAATATTCTGCTAGGAATACTCCTAGTATTTTCCCACTGCCAGGATGACTCCTGGTCTTGTCTAGCTACACCTGGCGCCTACTACGCTCCTAATATTCTGCTAGGAATACTCCTAGTATTTTCCCACTGCCAGGATGACTCCTGGTCTTGTCTAGCTACACCTGTCGCCTACTACGCTCCTAATATTCTGCTAGGAATACTCCTAGTATTTTCCCACTATGCCAGGAATACTCCTGGTCTTCCTCAACTGTGCTGGAATACTTCTAGACTTCCCTGCCTGTGCCAGGAATACTCCTGGTCTTCCTTAACTGTGCTAGGAATACCCCTAGTCTTCACTAAAACTACTAGGAATAGCTCCTAGTCTTTTATATGTTGCTAGGAATAACTCCTAGTCTTTTATATGTTGCTAGGAATAAGTCCTAGTCTTTTACGATCCGCTAGGAATAGCTCCTAGTCTTGTGATATGCTAGGATCGGCTCCTAGTTGTTAATACCCTGCTAGGAATAGCTCCTAGTCTTCAATGTTTTGCTAGGAATAGCTCCTAGTCTTTTATATGCTGATAGGGATAGCTCCTAGTCTTTTATATGTTGCTAGGAATAGCTCCTAGTCTTGTGATCTGCTAGGATTGGCTCCTAGTTGTTAATACCCTGCTAGGAATAGCTCCCAGTCTTCCTACTTGCCACCAAAAACTAATCCGCCTTTAAGCCTTCACTTGTAGCCACGATACGGATGGATATCCTTTTATCGATCTGACTTGGCACGCCTTCACTTTTACTTCTTCATATATGTTTCACTTCGTTGGCCTCGCTTATTTACTTCACTTGTTGAATCTTCATTTGTTGATATTTCACTTGCACCTTGCTGGTCCAAGTGATACTTCGCTTGTTTCCTTCGCTTTCTAACTGAATGCCTTCTGTGTCTCAGCCGTGTCTATTTATAGGCATCTTGACCCAGGGAGGACGCGTGGTGGGATTATGTACCGTTGCCAGTACTTTTCCGCGCGCCAATATTTGCCGCCCAAAACTATCCATCGCTTTCTTTTGCCTTTGGCCTTCTCGGCCGATCGCGCAACGCAACTCTCTTGTTGCTATGCATGGTGAAATCACGCATACGCCTCTCAGCTACAATCTTGCTCCCTAGCTTTGCCAATATCCACCCTTATATACTATTAACAAACGTTTAACTTATTGCTAATTTCCCGCCCTTTTGACATATGCTTAAATATATTGAATTTATAATTAATTCTCATTTCATGTTACATATATTCGGCCTTTGCTTTGACCATTTCTCATATGTAATTATGTTTGTGTGTATGTTAGCCAGTTTTAAATCACGCGATTTACATGTTTCAATTTTGCTTTCGGTTCGATCGCACATTTCTTTCTTCTCGTTTATATGTTTGACTCAAATATATAAAGGATCAGATCGCTAAATGATGTTGCTCTAGCGTTGGCTTCATCTGCAATAGCTGCGACTCTGCTAGAAGGCGGGTGAACTGCACATTCTGCCTTGAAATTACCACTAAACATGCAAATCACCGAAACACCAATTGCAACATTGTCAAAAATAGCGCAATGGCCAAGATCCTACAGGTATGCAAATTGTTTGTTTGGGATGAATGCACAATGGCCCATAAGAGGTCACTGGAGGCACTGGACAGAACGTTGAAAGATCTTCGTGACAACCAAAATATTTTCGGTGGGACCATGATTCTGTTGTCAGGTTATTTTCGTCAGACTCTTCCAGTTATTCCCCGATAAACTGTTGTTGATGAACTAAATGCATGCCTAAAATCATAAAATTTGTGGCAGTACGTAAAGACACTCCACTTAACAACTAACATGCGAGTATTTTTGCAAAAAGATGAAACTACAAATGTGTTTGCGAAGCAATTGTTAGACATTGGAAATAATAAAGTTGCAGTGGACACCTCGACCGGATTCATCACATTACCTACAGATTTCTGTCACATCACAGACTCAAAACAGGAGTCTATGTTACTAGTACACCAAGGACTAAGCCAGGGAATATCCTTTTTGAAGGACAACAGTAGTCAAAATTTACAAGCATACACAGGAATCAACAGTGAACATCCTGTTCAAAGGATACCAACAGCTTAAGTTAAAGGGATATCAGCAGAGCCTACACCAACCAAGCATACAAAGAATACAACGAAGAAACAAAGACCCACGACCAGAGAAACAACGTCAACCATGGATATCAAAAGAAAATTTTTGTGACAAGTGAACAAAAAAAAAAAAAAAAATTATTTAACCCAACAAGGAGAAAAAAAATTTTTTCTGACCAGTGACCAGAATTAAATAAATAAATAAAACAATAAATAAATTAATAAATAAATTTTAATTGGTAATAATTATAATAAATCATTTGAAGTTACAGCCAAGTCAAAACCGAGTTCACAACGACGCTCAGACGAAATCCAAACTAGTTCACCGCAGGATACAAGCCACAAAGGATACAAGAGCAAATAGCAACGGTTAATTTAAACAGAAGTCATCAATGCAAACATGGGAGTAAAATGGAAACCAGACGCAAAAACGAATTGGAAAGTTTCTCCAATGAGTTCGATCTACCTTTCGGTGGAACTGTAGAGGAAATGCGCAGTCGGTTTGCTAACTTCGCATCTCGGGAGGATCATCTACCAGAAGTACTCGCCCGCTTAACCGAACTGGAAGCTCAATATGGACAAGCAGTCACCAACGACCTAGATGTGAAGCCACGTTCACGATCTACCTCCCCTGCCCGGCTGGTCGACGAACAACCGAAGGATACAGACGTAGATGTAACCCGTAACTGGCTAAATACGACACTACCACTGGTATCCAATACCCATCGAATGCAATTGTCCAACTGTCTCTAGAGATCCCGCGTAGGGCAACATCAGGAATCACCGACAACACAGGATATGGCGCCATCGCCGAAAAAGTGTCCAAATGGGGCGTGACTTTTGATGGTTCTACAGATCCACTATGCTTCTTGGAAAAGATAGAAACTAGAGCTGCCACGTACAGGATTAACCTGGAATCACTACCACGGATGATGTCCCTTTTACTCTCGGGCAGAGTGGAAGGATGATGGCAGACTTGTGATATACTGGAGGCCAACTGAATAACATTTAAACATGGATTCTTAGACGTTTTTCTACCGCCAATATATTTTGAACGACTTGAGGATGCCATCCGTAGCCAACGCCAAAGGGCTGGAGAACCATTCAAGCAATACTTAGTCGTGCTACGCCTAATGATGAAAAGGGCCAACTACTCTTCGGACCAAGAATTAGATAGAATATACGATAGCCTGCACCCGGATTATCAGCTATATAAAAGACACATCGATTTCAAGGATCCAGCTGAGCTGACTCAGCTGGTTGTGAACTCTGAAATTATTCAGAGTGAGAACATATGCTCTCATCCCGATACTGGATTTAGAGGTACATCAACCACTGTCCCTCCAACGTCAACTAGTTCATATGCTGGAGGAAACAGATTTCACAGCCCTGAGATGATGCAAACCACAAGGAAAACTAGTACTTTGGAGAAAGAGAACATGATTCAAAAAGCCTACCAGTTATCTGACGTCCCCATTGACCAACGTCGAGCTTGCCGATGATGCAGTGAGATTGGCCACTTCGCCAGAGATTGCAGCAAACCCCGTGTAATCTTCTGTTGGGATTATCGTCGATGAGGTCGACGTACCATTGAATGCTGGAGGCAATCGGGAAACGACGGGCGCCTTCGTTTGAACGGGGATCAGACGAAAGCTGCGCTCAACCAACCCCAACTCTAGATATTCTCAGATTTGAAAAGGGTCGCATCATAGCGCGTATAAGCGTTAATCACACCTTAGTGGATGCGACAATCGGTACAGGTGCCACCAGATGCTTCATCAGTGAACACTTAGCTCAGCAACTGGGATCAGCCGATGATTGGAGAGATGTACGAACAGTGATTCACCTGGCCGACAGTTCACAGAAGGAAGTTACACGAGCCTTACGCATTGAAGTGTCATTAGGAATCAAGCCTGTACCCCTAACTCTACTTGTATTACCAAATATCATGGACCAACTCATCTTAGGAACGGACTTTCTAAAAGGAATTCGCTGCGGGCAAAATTATATACAACTCAAGCCACCTACAGTGCATTCGAAGGAGCCTATCTCTCATTCTTCAACACTCCCGAGGAAAGTTCTCCGAAACTCATAGCCGGACATCCCACTCAGACAGAGGAAAACAACCCCCAAACATCTTCACCGAAGTAACCTGAGCATAGCCACAGCCCTTATGTTCAAGTCTTACCCTCACCGCAGGAAGATGCAATCAGGAAAAACCCATTCAGAAGCCCCACCGAGAAACCCATGCAACGAGAACCAGCCCTAGCCTCGCCAGTTCTAGGCCAACTAGTAGCACCACAGGATCGCAACAAGACTTCAACACGCATACCCAACGAAGACAAGAACACTGAGGACAAAGTTATATCACGTTTGCTAGCAGCAGAGTTACCAAAGTTTGAGACGCTATAAGGAATATAAAGATGAATACCCACCTTCAAGAAGTCTCCCAAAGACCAAGAGCAGCCAACTTACGAATCAACCAAGCGAAGTGCAAGTTCTTTAGACGACGTCTTCAGTTCCTTTGACATGACATCAGCGACCATGGAATACATACGGATCCCGAGATGATAGCAGCAGTTAAGGAATTATCACCGCCCACCAAAGTGCGTCAAATCCGACGATGTCTAGGCATCGCTTCATGGTACCGCAGATTTGTCTCGGACTTCGCCAATTTGGTCCAACCGATGATTTCGCTGCTCAAGAAGCACCCCAAGTGGCACAAAACAGCAACAAGTATTCGAAGCAACAAGTGCTCAGGTTAACCAGGTTTTTGTTAACCTGAGCACCCGTCTTGGCTAGTCTCAACTTTCGGAAAAAAATTCTCTTTACAAACAGACGCCAGCGCTTATGGACTAGGAGCGGTCCTCACTCAACAATTAGAACGAGTCATCTCCTATGCCAGCAGAAGATTGTTACCAGCCGAAGAAAATTACTCTGCCACGAAAAAGGAATGCCTTGCCATAGTTTGCGCAATTCAGAGTTCAAGTACAAGGTGGAGCAAAATAAGCCGGCCGGAAAGATGCTTTCGCGACAAGTAAAGGAACATTTTAACCTTGTCTCAGCGGACTTTGTAGTTCTACTCCCACGATCGAAGCAAGGTCACACGATGTTACTAGTCTCCTTGGAGAACTACAGCAGATGGATCGAGCTAGTACCACTCCGGAAAGCCACAGCAGCCACGTTACAGTAAGCATTTCGGGAAAGAATTATCGGACGATTTAGGAGCCCCACACTCATTACTGTGTGACAACGGAACACAGTTTACCAGCAAGGACTTTAAAGCATTCTGCAAAAATTCAGGAATAGAACTACAACATACTGCACCATACAGAATCCAACGGAACGCGCGAACCGCACAGTCAAGACTATCATAGCACAATATCTCGAATCAGGTTAGTCTACGTGGCACCAGCTACTACCGGAAATAACATTGTCCATAAACTCGAGTATATCAGACAGGATACATCCCGGCCTTTCTAGTACTTGGCAAAGAACCACGCCTCCCTGGAGCGTTATACAATGCCGTAACTCTTGGGACAGGATCTACACCTTGGTCCCCAGAAAGCAGAATCAAACGAATGGCCGACGTTCATAAACTAGCACAAGGAAATATTCAGAAAGCATCTCAGGATCAGAGCCGCTACTACAACCTTAGACACAGAGCTTGGCCACTCACTATCGGGTCACTCATCCTATTACGAAGAAAAATGCTTTGAGGATTTTCCCGGCAATTATTCGAATTTTTCTTACCTTTTAAGACTTCCCTAGACCTCCACGAATAATTCAAAACCAAGAATAGATAAATCCGTTTAGCCGTTCTCGAGTTTTAGCGAGACTAACGAACAGCAACTTAATTTTATATATATAGAGATTAAGCAAACCCTCCAAATCGATATGCCGTAATTACTAATTACCAACCGCCACGCCGTCGGTACAGTCGGCGCCAACATAGCTAAGTCAAGACGTTTTGTCACGTACGCCAAAAGCTCGTAGGATAACGGTTATTTGTCAACAGCCAATCAAAACGCGCCACGTACTTAGAACAATTCGAAAACTAGGGCAAAGGCTAGATTTAAAAGACAAGACAAGATCAATTAGTTCTTTACCGACGAGGCTATCGGACGTGCCTAAAAATATAAAACTAAGCAAACACATCGTACATAAAGTGAAAAATCAATCGGTAACAAATAAAAGGTTAAGTCAATCGGACAGTGAAAAAAACTAGTAGATACACAGAAAAGGAAAATAAAAAGACTCAGTGATAGTGGATCAAAAAAATTATAGTATAGTGGAAATATACAGTGGAAAGAAAACCAAAGTTAAGCGAGTAAGAATCATATTCGGGTAAGTCGGCTTTGAGGCCTCGCTACCAACTCATTGTCCCCTTTTGAATTTAGGAGAGTGTGATAGTAGGTAGGCCATTGTTAAGTTAAGTAAATTTATGAAGTAACTGCTTAAAAAAAAATAGACGATAATAAAAAAAATTTATATAATGAATAGCGAATTTTTAGTGATTAGTTTTCCCCTTTTTCTTGTTTGTTTCTCAGTGTTGTCCATGTGAGTAAATATATGTATTGCACAGTGACTATTATGCCATTTATTTGGGATTTCAGTGTCCGGGTAATACCCTTACTGAAATCTTACTAAATGCGCATCTGACCACTTAGTGTCATTTAATATTTATTTCAGTGTCCGGGTAATACTCTAACCGAAATAATATTAAATAGGCATGATCGTAGTAAATGTTGTCTTAAAGTGGTTTCCACTTTCAGTGTCCGGGTAATACTCTAACTGAAATGGTGCTGGTTGTACATGTGCCGACTGAGCGGTATTTAATATTATTCGATGTCCGGGTAATACTCTAGTAGAAGAATTATTAGATACTCGCGAACATGCAGCCACGGTAATGTAGTTCAATGTGTAAATGGTACAGTGGTCAAGATGCAATTTGGTTAGGATTTCAGTGTCCGGGTAATACCCTAACTGAAATCTTACCAAATGGACATCTGACTACTCAGTAGCGCTACATATTATTCGGTGTCAGGGTAATACTCTAACCGAAGCAATATTAGGTACCTACGAAATTTTAATGTCATAAATTCTAATGCAGTTTTGTGTATGGTTCTTAATTGTTCAGCTTGGTCCCTCGTGTTAGTTAGTGTTCGCTATAGGGTATAGGAAGTTCGTCATCTTTTCTACATGCAAATTTAATAATTATTTCCTACATTTGCCTATATTAATTTTATAATCCAGAGGTCTCAAGATTTATTTACAAATTTTCTGTAATTAAAGGCCCTGGGGAGATTGAGATATGGAAATGCACAGAATGTTAGTCGGACGATATTTTTCCAGTAACATACATCGAAAGCACAAATATGCTTAGGATGGCATGTCGTATGTTCGCTATTAGGTTACAGCAGATTTGTTCATCACATTTACATTCAAACCGCATTGGATAGAGATCAAGCAGGAGTTATTCCCTGGGCAGCCACCCATTGATCCTCATGATATTACAGCCAGAGTATTTCGACAAAAGATGGATGTGTTTTGTAGTGGTTAGTTGAAGAGATAAGGCCAATTCTTATATATCTGCTAAAATCCCTACAAGTAGACCCTGGATAGCATGAGGAAGTCATTAAAAAACATGATACATGCTCCCTGTCTCCCAATCCAATCCTCTAATGTATGATGCTTTTAACCAAGAGTTGCAAGGAGACAAACTGAATGACCTCAACACTAAGAGAATTTATTCAAACAAGTACACACTGAACAACAGAAGTTTGTAGTTTGTTTGTGATACTCTTATGAAAGTATAGAATGATAAAACTGGAGGAATTTACTTAGATGTATCTGGTGGTAAAGGAAAAACTTTTTTGATTTCATTTATATTAAAGTACAACAGATTTTTGTTAATCATGTGAATCATAATTATTAACAAAAATCACTAAAAATATTTTTGACAGAACGAAGTCTGCCTGATATGCTAGTTGTGAATAAATTAATACAAATTGTCAGTTACAATAAGTCAATACCGTATCCATTTTATTTTATTTTTTTTCTCGTAGACCTTTGATTTGGGGCAGTTGAACTGCCAAGATGGGCATGACTCGGTCCGGGTAATAGTCTTAGTTTTTACAGGGGAAAAAGCTTTTAAACCCTCTACATTTTGTTACCACATACATATTAACATATCCGATAGTGATTTTTCTTTTGTTTTCTTTCAAAGTGCGTTTTGGAAGAATAAGGACACTCATCCGTCGAGCTATTCTCTTAACGAGCCGCATAATAAGTGTATGACCGCCTTCTCTCTCTGGTACAGTGAAACATTAGCAAGTAAAAAGATTACCGACTTTGAGTATACCTTGTACCTAGTAGAGTAACTTTAGAAAATCGAACTTCTTCAAAATAACCATTATCTTAAAAAAAAATATGACTACATACTACCCAATGTCGCATTCGGAATTTCAGTAAAAATTTAACAAAGATATATCTCCGATGTTTATTGTCCATTTCAAAATTTGTTTAGCTGATACCTTTTGGCCATATTAGTGGGTGTGCTTGAGTACAGCTCTATTTATTCGTTTTTTCCGAATTGCGAAAAAAAAACTTGATCTACGTAGATACTACACAAATGTTCACACCAAATTTGATTTCTTTAGGTCTTATGTCTCTGACATCACAGTGCTCATACAAACGCACATGTATCAATCAACTCGGATGTTGATGCTGATCAAATTTTTTTTTTTTTTTTAGTTTAAATATATCTTTTTACCCCATAGGTACAGGGTAAAATAGCTTGGTTGATTTGGGAAATAAATGAGAATTGAAGTAAGCAGTATTAGCTTGTTGTTTACTTATAGGGTAAAAGAGTATATTGTAGTCGCTTTAATGTATGTAACAGGCAGAAAGAAGCATTTCGGACCCCATAAAGTATATATATTCTTGATCAGCATCAATAGCCGAGTCGATTGAGACACGTCCATCTGTCCGTCTGTCCGTCCGTCCGTCCGTCCGTATGATCTCAGAGACTATAAGGTCTAAAGTAACCAATTTTGCTGTCTTCACTATGTGGTGTGTACGCAGATCAAGTTTATTTCAAATTTTTTCCAATAAGTTGTTTGACCTCTGCCGCCTGGCTTTAGTATTTATACAAGCTCTACCAGTGACTACATATCTATGCTGCCCCAACTCCAGGAACTACTGCAGGTTACTGAAAATTTTGTTAAAGCAAGCATTGAAAACACATGTCTAAAATAAGATTAAACTTGTTTACTAAGTAAAAACATATTGGTCTCAACTTTTCTAAGCTACATCGACATATTTATTAAAGAAATGAAAAACAATCAGGACGGCGATGAAGAGGAGTTAACCTTTTTCGATTCTTGTGAGGACTATGGTAAGTTAAATTATATATATTTCAAATTTTAAATTTATTGTGTTTTCTTAAAGGTCTGGGTGTAACTTCCGCAAGCAAACATGACAACATTCAGTTCACGGAATTGATTAAAAGTGTTCAACGTATGACAGTTTTATATTCACTTAACCAGAGTGATTGGAATGAGAAGGTTGTAGATGTTATAAGACAATGGTTGTTAGAAGCAACAGAACAAACACTCACGATATTTTATGATTGTAATGTATTAACTGCTTGTCTTGGATTTCCCGTCGCACCAGTGCTTGACTTGACTTATTTTGTCCGACAACCAAATGAACGATTCTCTTCTGATTCATTTCACGACTGTATAAACTTTGGAACTATTCATGACGACGTAGATGGTACAAACCTTCGTGTTTTAGAAATGGTTTATGCCCCAGTCTTCAAAAACTATACGGAATGGGGTGATAACGTCAAGCAACGTTTCTGTAAAGCTTTGGATCGTTTTTTGTCCTTCATTACTAGAATCTATTTCAGAATGTCGGGAATGACGGTGTTGTATGTACCATACGTTGTACGTCAAATAGTTCGTGAGAGCATATCATACGATCGAGAGTTCGTAAGGAATTTAGAAGCTATAGCAGTTGCATGGGCTACGCAAATAAGAACTCTATTAAATGATAAAGCTTTGACGGTGCCAAGTGACTTTGTTGCTGTGGAGGATGAATACGAATTCTGGTTATATAGACGTAAGTAATATACTTAACCTATAATATTATTGACAAAATAAAAACTAGACGGGTGGTTTCCTTCGGCAATTCCGAATAGTCTTAACCCTTATAGTTGAATTTGCGTAAAAAAAAGTGACAAAAACAAAGACAAAATACGGTAAGTGTTTCTTCTTTCTGTAGATTGTTCCTAATTTCTACTACTGTGATAACTAGTAAAGCTATGGCCATAAATTTATTTATTTATTAGTAACTTTGATGTAGTTTTATATCTAACACCGCATATGAAATCCGCTATTTTCATTTAATTCACAACTGTGGCTGCTGTTAAATGATAGTCACGGAGATATAAGTAGTTTTATATACTTCTTCATTATTTTCGGTATCTTATGTAATTGACAAAGAGAGTTTGCAAAGGTATTTGAACTTCGTCACAGCTTTCTAGTTTATTATCCATTGCGGTGTCCGAGTATAATACTCTAATCAAAATAATATTACCTTAAAATAATATTACATTCGGCCGTGGCAAAGTTTGAATAGCTTTGCAAACTTTTATTAAAATTTGTTTTTTTATGAGTATTATTCCTATGGGAGCTGTACCATATATATATAGTCGGCCGATTCTAGATTCTTAAACTCAGTAAACTATGTATATCAATCTTATACCAACCAAATTTCGTGAGAATAGTTCTTAAAATAAGTAAATTTATCATCTGAAACTATTTTCTTGACCGATCGTTACTATGGACGCTATATGATGTAGTGAACCGATTCTGTAACCGATAAGTAAGAAAGTATATAAAACTCACAAACACCGGTATTCGTAATATTTGATTGAAATACACCAAAGACTATATCATATATCTCCCATAGGAACGATAAGTCATGACTTGGTTGTTTTAACAACGATTATCACTAAATTTGGTATTTATGATTTGTATGTACTTTCTAACATATCCGGAAAGTTTTTATCAGAATCGGTTCACTATATCATATAGCTCCCATAGGAACAACCGGCATGGCCGAAGTTCCGATACCTTTGTAAACATTGCAAAAGCGATTATCACTAAATTTGAAATTTATGAATACAGGAATTGTCAGCGAACAGTAACTTAATAGAAATTTAGTATACGGTATATTAGTCTAAGTCTGCACAGGTTTAGGGTAGTTTCCTACATTTGCCTCTCATAATCTCAAATTCCGAGGTTTTGAGATTTCTGTAAAAAAGGCCCAGTGGGACCTATAACACGACTATAAAACTTTCTACAAGGAAAAGCCTCCTTTTTTACCTCTGCAAAAAAGGTACATTAATTTTGGTCAGAAGTTTGCATCGCATAGAAGGAAGCATCTCCGACTATTTCAAATATATATATTCTTGATCAGCACGTTCATTTAGCCCTGTCCGTGTCTCCGTATGTCCGTCTGTCCGCATCTCCGTTATCCGTCTGTCTGGATCAACGCAATCTCCTCCGAGACCCTTAAAGCTGCAGAGATGAAATTTTGCGCCTAGGCTTCTTTTTGCTGCAGGCATTGTATATATCGGAATCATTCCGATCGGATGACTATGTCATATAGTTCCCATAGGAACGATCGGTCATGAATATGGATTTCGAGTAATAACTTGGTTGTTTTAAAAGCGATTATCACTAAATATGGTATTTATAAGTTTTATATACTTTCTAACATATCTGTAAAGTTTAATCAGAATTGGGACACTATATCATATAGCTCCCTTAGGAACGATCGGACAAAAAATTGGTTTTAGATGAAAATCTTGGTTATTTTAACAGCGATTCACTTGAAATTTGGTATATGTAAGTTTGGTATATATAAAAATGTGTCTGTTGAGTTTTAACAGAAACGGGCGACTATATGATATAGCTCCTGTGGGAACAATCGGACCAAAAAAAAAAAAATTTTTTTTTACTCGTAAGATTTTTTTCTTGGAGCCACGGGCATGATTAGTTTTATATACTTTCTTATAATTCTGGTAATTTATATGTAATTGATAAAAATAGTTTGCAAAGGTATCCGAACTTCGGCGTGGCCGAAGTTAGCCCATCCTTTTAGTTTACTGTTGTGTTTGCCACTGCCTCCAAAACACTTTCAGTTGGTTGCTTGAAAAATATGTCGTTGGAGTTTACTTGCCATCTGGCTATTAGCGATGTTTTCATTACCATATGTTAGTTAAATTCAATGCTTGTGAAAATATCGCTGAATCGGGTTGGCAACTTTCCATCGCGCTCTGATTATCCAATCTCTGTTGAGTTGGCGGACTTTTGTTGTTGGTGAGATGCCATTAATTTGGTTACTGATATATATCGCAGATACGGAAAAGACTGACTTGCTCGCCTGTCCATATACTCCTTGGGATATAATTGCTATTTAAAGACAAAACTGTTTGTTATTCTGTTTGGTGTTTGCTGGCCGATTACGGTTGGGTTCGGAGCCGTAATAGATTGAATTGTAGCGGAAAGTATCGTTGTAGTTTGGGTTGCTGATGACCTTACTACTCTGAAAAAAATACACACGGGGTGGTTTGCGAGGGGATTAGTGTCAGAGCCTGCGTGCGAACCATAATTTCCTAGCCTTATAAACAGGACATCCTCCGCTAACGACTTTGTATGGCCAAACTCTTGACGCTTACTTTACTCCAACAGTGATATGTGTATCAATAGCTGTAGCTTCTAAATTGAATGCACTGCGTTTCTTTTTGCTCTTCGAGCATCCGGCATCCGGTAGCTCTACTTTAAATAGACGTTCTGGGACTTTTTTTCTTTTTGCGGCAGACTAGATACCAAAGCCCTATCGTTGGTGCAGAAGTTAAGATTCACAGTCCTAAAATATTTACGCTAATTCGGTAATTTTTGCGTATGATTTTGGTTTCTCCTTTGTCCCCCCTTGTGAGTGGGGTCACGTAAATGTTGTTCTTTCCAACAAGAGATAAAGTTTGCACTACGAACCACATCTGCGATACTTGATCT
Organism: Drosophila neocordata; assembly: GCA_018903615.1. Taxonomy (NCBI): domain Eukaryota; kingdom Metazoa; phylum Arthropoda; class Insecta; order Diptera; family Drosophilidae; genus Drosophila; species Drosophila neocordata. The sequence goes on from JAEIGI010000070.1 coordinate 126,684, forward strand.
GTTGGTAATTGGAATCTGTTTCCTTCCAATACTTTTAATTAAACTTTAGTTTTCCTAAAATACTAAGTTTAACTAAGCTTCCTTTTGTTGAGGATATATCTGTCCATACCTATCTGAACGGATTGCCGAATGCGAGCTGATCGAAGTTATACCAGTCGTTAAAGCAGACACTGTTGTTGTTGGAGAGTCGACGGTCATTTTATTACCAAAGGAACAAGGGAGTAAAGGGAACCCGAGGGGCGAGATAAATTACCTTATCCTTTCAAATATTTTTATACCTCTTAGTCGACTCGGCTGTTAATGCTGATCAAGAATGTATATACCTTATTGGGTCGGAAATGCTTCCGTCTGTCAGGCCTTCTGTCCATCCGTCTATCTGTCCTTGTGGACACGTAAATCTCGGAGACTACAAGAGTTAGGGCAACCAAGTTTGGTGTCAGCATTCGTGTAGTGTCTACGCAGATCAAGTTTGTTTTAACGCCTAATTCCGCCCTCTTTATTTAGGAAGAACTAAAATTTAGAGTTTTATTAAATTTAGGCCATTATTTGGCACACCGAATAATATTGCCAAAAAGTAATCGGAAAAAAATTTAATCGACATCGGACAATTGTTATCCGAGATAAGCCTATGTAAAATGTGTACGAAATGCAAAGTACGATATAGCGTAGTAAGTGTAAGCGAGATAGCATGCATTCGGTGTTCTTACTTGTGAGGAAAATTTTAGTTTGAATAAATGGCGAATTTGAAGAAGTTTGATAGTGTAACATTTCTCTACTTCGCACAGCGTATATTTCTCGGCGGGGACGACTTGCTTGCTTTATTTATTTTACATTTATAGTTTTTTCACATTGATAGTTCTTGTTATACCATTGCAGAGGGTATTACCGCATAGCAATATACGTTTTCGCCCTCATAAAGTATACATATAGCCGAGTCGATATAGCCATGTGTGTTTCTCCGTCTGCCTTGTCACTACACGATTAAAATTTGGGTGATAAGCTTTTCAATTCAGCAGTCAGTTGGGACGACTATAAGATATAGTAAATAGCAATTAACCGCAATAAATCCTAACTAGAAGGATGGCCTAACCTTTGAAAACTTTTAAATAAAAATATTTTTTTTGGTCCAATTACTCCTATGGAAGCTACAGCATATAGTCGGCCGATTTTAGTTAAACTCAGTAAACACAATTCTAAATCTAGCAATCTCGCACTACCAAATTGAGAAACGCTATTAAAATAAGCAAGTTATTCATCTAAAACTATTTTTCAGGCCGATCGTTCCTATGGGGGGAGCTATGTGATATAGTGAACCAATTCTAATAAAACTTGATAGATATATTAGAAAGTATATAAAACTGACAAATACCAGATTTTGTGATATTCGCTTTTAAAACCTCCACGCTGAGCAGTAACCTTCTTTCTTGCTTTGGGCTCAGGTGTTAACGAAAGCAAACCTCGTGTCGATCCACACTTCGTACCAGCAACATTTACGTATGAAATTTCAAAGGCCTTCCTATTGCTAATGAGCCCTGCCAGCCCAACTAAAATGAGCCAGTTTCCAATAGCTGATATAGAGGCGGGGACGACTTGCTTGCTTTATTTATTTTACATTTATATTTTTTTCACTTTGAAAGTTCTTGTTATACCATCGTTTTCTTCAGTGGAGCACATGTCCTTGGCAACGACAACTGCGACATCGTCTGCATATCCTACTAATTCGCACCCGCACTCTCTGGATTAGTTGTGGTTAAGTCCGCCGTTCCCGTATTCAACGTTGAGTTGTTGACAGCCAAATGCGGCCCATCATTTTCGTAGCTCGGCGATGTTTGCACCAGAATGCTGGTTGATGGTGCCTCCTGAAGGGCTTGCGCTTCTCCATTCTTGCATCGCATGCTGCTATCAACATGTCTCTCACATTGTTGGCCATCCTTTGAGCAGAATCTTGTTCGCATAGTGCAGCGTTCAGGGCTGATTTGAACAGCCTCTCAACCTTGTAGTTATTGGTGCTCGGCAAGCATGCCGTATTCGGCAATGTTGGGTTGCCTATGGAGACTAACTCTTCAAACAGTGTGCCTAAGTAAGTTGCTGCTGACAAAGGTTATTTAAAGATCCAGTGTTGGCTAGTGCAACATCTAATTGCGCAAAAGCCTCAAGGAGGGCTCTTTCTCTGGCATTGGTGATGGAGCTGCCCCATTACAGGGCCCATGCGTTGAAATCGCCGGCAATTACGGCTGGGGTGTGTTGTCGGGTGTATTTACCAGCCTATGCAGGGCGTTGCAGAAGCTTGAAAGTCCAGGCATGTTACTAAAAAACCACGTATTCCCTAAACGAAATGCTCTTAAGGTTGGAAACTCCGAAACGGTAAAGCAGGACAACTGCATGCCCAGAGTCGCTGTATATCCAGCGACCGTCAACCTTTCGACTAAAAGGTTTGCTGATTAGTGCCACATTCGGATTTTGCTCCGCAACTGTTTGTTGAAGGTTTTGCGCTACCTCTCAGTAATCTTTGTCTGCGCTGTGACTCGTCCCGAGGCACCTGTAGCACCTAGTAGCCACCCACCAGGCAGTCTATCCAATTTTCCCACTGCTAGGATATTATTAGCGGTTGCTGCTTCATATCGTTTCAGCCTCCACTGCCACCTTCAACTGTGAGAAGGGGGGAGCCTGCAAAATGTCCTCTCGGTTTGTCATCTCATCCAAGTCTCTGATTTTTAGCCTCGTTAGGTTTGTAAGCGCTCATGTTTCGGCTTGGTTGGCCATGACTTCCTTCAGCTTTAGGATATCTTTGTTGCCTCCTGCCTTAAGTTGGAGGAGGAGGTCTCTTTTTGAGGTTCGACGTACTATTTGTACGCTCACGCCTAGCGCCTTAAGGGTTTTCATCTTTGTTTTGATTGACCTTCCTGAGCATTTCACTGTGGGTTATGCTTCCGGTAGTGCTCACCAGTGTTGCGTCAGGTCGCTATCGTTTTGGTTGCTGCAGCTTTCTTTTTGGCTCTTCTACTTACCATTAGGGCTTACTCGGCAGATTCCTGTTGATAAACCGTTCCTTCTGTTGTTTGGAACGTCTTTCATCCCGTGTCGGTTGTGGTGGTCTCGTCGTCTGGGTATGTCCTTTCTTCTTTTGCAGTGTCGACAGTGGTGCTGCTGCAAGCAATATGATGACACCTTGGTTTTCACAATACGGAATATCTTTACACTCTCCTTCTGGACTTAGAGTGTTAGATAACTCTCTGCCTCTCTTTAGCAACGCGCCCACCGATGTCCCCTCTGGTGTCGCTGATTATGTGATTCTTTTCCAACGAAGGGGGTTCTGATGTCGCCCATTGTTGTTGCTGCGGCAGAGTTCGCTGAAGCGCATTGCGCCGCCCGAAAACCGCTGGAAACCATCGCCCTACAGATGGCTCAGGTTTGGGTTTCAAAACCAGGCTTATTTCAAGTGCTTCACGCCCACTTGCGCCCCCGCAATTTAGGAAAACGCATTGCGTGTTATGTGTGAGCGTTGTTGCCGCTTGTGAGGAAAATTTTAGTATGAACTAATGGCGAATTCGAAGGAGTTTGATTTTATAAAGTTCCTCTACTTAGCGGGACTCACAAATACCAAACAACCAAGTTATTGCTTAAAATTCTAGACCGATGGTTACCATGGAACCTATGTAAAACAAAGTTAGTGAGATTAAAGCTTGCTCACGACCGCTCGTTCCTATAGAAGATATATGATATAGTCATCCGAACGGGATGATTCCGAAATACAATAATTGCAGTAAAAAAAACCTAGGTGCAAAATTTTGGCTTTGCAGCTTTAAGGGTCTCGGAGGATATTGCGTTGATCCAGACAGACGGACAGACGAACAAGTCTACATCAACTCAGCTCATCGTGCTGATCAAGAATATATATACTTTATATAGTCGGAGATGCTTCCTTCTCAGCGGGTGAGGAGCAAAGAGGAGGTAAATGCGGACGCAGACGGCCACACTCGAGATGATACGGAGTTTTTTTGGGGAACTCCATCTTGAGTCAGTTCGTTTCATGATATTAATCCGTCCGCACGTATATTTATATTTTATTGAAGTTCCCTTTACATCGGCCACCATAAAGATAAATTCCGAAAATAAAGCTTGTGAAATTGTGAATCTATACGGAGTTACGCGTTCGCGTTTTCTTTTCTCGCCCTCCTACAAACATTGGTTCTTTGAGCCGGATATCCTTCCTCTTGACCCCAGCGCATCGCATCGGTGGAAAAACCTGATAACGTTTTCAATTTTTTAATTAGCTCACACATACACATACTTACCTGCAATGAGAAGTTTCCCGCTTTTTTTCCACAGCGACTTTTCACTCTTAATTTGTATGTACATTCCATTGAATTGTGTCTTGTGCCCTCATCTATACTGATGTTATCGCTTATCCTACCCCTCTACTCCATTATATCGGATTATCAAACCTATAAAATTTGCACAAAAAAATAACATACATATGTTCGTTTGCACGCCTCTGGGGCTCGAAGTTTTTTCGGGGCCGAATCGGACGCTTACGTTGATGCCGCCATTGGGGGACGCGGGGGCTTTGTTTTTGCTTTCTGCCGCCTCTCTCGACTTTTTTTTTGCTGGTGTGGGTGGGATTTTAATATCCGGATTTCTCTAAGCAGACCCAATTGTTTGTTGTGTTCTGCATCTTCTTAAGTTGGCAATTGAACAGCTGATCGCCGATAGTATTGGTCAACTGCGCTAGTCGGTAGGTCCCAGTCTGCCAGGTGGCGCTTCTGAAAAGATGTTTCGATCCGTTGCAAAATGGAAAAATGTGCTGCATCGATGGATCGTCAGTACCGTCTGGACGGAACCGACCTCAACGAGGAGGCAATAGCCACTCCGCAGCTGCTTCAAGCCCGCCAGTGATTTATAATATCCCTGAATTGGATGAACTCTCGGTGCGCTCGGAGCGCCATCGCACGAATGAGGCAGATGCATGAGATGCTGTACCTAAAAGCACTAGCAAATGAGCTGGAAACCAAACCAACAGTAGGAGAAGCAGCCACCCAGAATTTGCCAGAGTCTAAGTCGCAGCAAGAAAATTGAGCTTTAACAGTCTAATATAAGAGGTCAAGGGATGACTCGGCTACGCAGCGTATCAGACCACCCAAAAAACTGCGAAACATTGCCCAGCCAAAGCGTTCCTACGCAGACCAGCTGAAGGTGCACAGATCTCTAACTGGAGATCGTCCAACTGGCAAGAGCAAATCACAAAAAAGTACTGCACTAGCTACACCGTCGGCAGCGAGTAGCGAAATCGCTGAACGACAAAATGTAACTGCCAAAAGGAACGTTAAAATTACAGAGCGGCGTTGCAGGCCACATATAATTATCAAACTGAAACGGCGATTGTTGCAGTGGCACAGAATGTCGCATCCGATTTACTAAGGCTTAAGTCCATCAAAATAGGATAGTCAAACTGCCGTATTCGGTCGCGGGCTACAGTTAAACGATGTTATAGATGCCTTAATTTTGGTCACGTTACCTCCAGGTGCAATGGCACTACTGATCGCTCCAACTGCTGTATTAAGTGTGGTCAGCCCAGCCAAAAAATCTCTACATGCCAAAATAAGGCAAACTGCTAGCTGCTCACGCGTTTAAATGGAAGCAGTGTCGCAGGCCTGCGACTCCAGTATGTCATTTCGAAGGGCCCATAGCAAGCACCGTGCTCCAGTATATTGGTGGAACGAAAACATCGCCGATGCCAGAAAAAAGTGTTTGAATGCCAGACGTTGCTACCAAAGGGCCAGAGGCAAATGTAACTTCCAGCTCCTGCAATAACTATACGCTGCAAAGAGGCGATCTTAAAAGACAAATTACCGCCAGCAAACGCGGAGCCTTTCTGGATGTCTGGCTTATAAGAAACTACGGGCAGCAAAACCAGCTGCGACAGCTGTTCCTGATGAAGGACGCCTACAACTGGCCGATGAAAAAACGGAGGCAGTACTCATTAGTAGCAGGAAGATTGTGGAAATAGCAAGAATCCAACTAGATTCCTGCAGTATGGTATCAACAAGAGCGATTAAGTATCTAGGAGTCTTGTTAGATATGCGGCTTTGTTTTAAAGAGCATTTGAAGTCTGCTGGTCAGAGGGCAGCTGAGCTGCCGAGGTCCTGAAGCAGGATTATGGTGAACACCAAAACATAGTCGTTTGCTGCTTATGAATGTTATTAAATCTACGATACTATATGCAGCTCCAGTTTGGGCGAATGCGATGGAGCATAAATCCTACAGGTATGGTCTGGAATCGGTATACCACCTTGAAGCACTTCGTGTTTGCTGTGGCTTTCGCACCATATCCGCAGAGGCAGCTTTGATTATTGCGGGCATGATCCCAATAGTCCTGCAAGCCTTTGAGGCACAATGGAGTTTCAGGCAGAGAGGGATATCAGCAATAACACCGCAGGAAAAGAAAATTCTTAAAATACAAGCCAGGAACGCAAGCCTGCAAGAATGGCAGAGCCGCTGGTCCTCAGCGACCAATGGAAGGTGGACCTGGAAATTAATTCTGAGCATTGCAATTTGGCTTAACCGAGCTTATTTTCGAGGTAACACAACTGCTCAGCGGCCATGGTTGCTTTCGCAGCTATCTTTACAAAATTGGGCAGGATGACAGCTCAAATAGTCCCAGCTGCAACGACGGACACTATCGAGATCCCGGAGTACATCCTATTTGTGTGCCCAAGGTTCAGATCTGAAAGGCAAGCAATGGAGGAGGTGGTTGGCAAATGGCAAACTGGTCAGCTATATGCAACTTTGCGGCACAGGTGATGTCCAAACTGCGATGGAATACTCCACAGTAGTTCCGCAGGATTGTTCTTTGGCATCACTCACTTCTCTTTTTTCCCTAACTTTCTTTTCAGTAGTATTATTCAGTACCCTGCTTATTGTAACCTATCTATACATATACTATCGAACGAATAAAAAAACTAGAAGGATGGGCTTACTTCGGCCACGCCGAAGATCGGATACCTTTGCAAACTGTTCTTATCAATTACAAATAAATTACCAGAATTATAACAAAGTATATAAAACTAAACATGCCCGTGGCTCCAAAAAAAAAATTTACGAGTTAAAAAAATTTTTTTTTTTGTCCGATTGTTCCTATAGGAGCTATATCATATAGTCGGCCGATTCTGTTAAGACTCAACAGACACATTTATATATATACCAAACTTACATATACCAAATATCGAGTGAATCGCTGCTAAAAAAACCGAGATTTTCATCTAAAACCAATTTTTTGGCCGATCGTTCCTATGGGAGCTATATGATATAGTGCGCCGATTCTTATAAAACTTTCCAGATATGTTGGAAAGTATAAAAAATTTATAAATACCAATTTTAGTGATAATCGCTTTTAAAACAACTAAGTTATTGCTCGAAATCCATATTCATGACCGATCGTTCCTATGGGAGCTATATGATTTAGTCAACCTATTTTGATAAAACTTGGTGGATATGCTAAGAAGTATATAAAACTCAGAAATACCGGCTTTTGTAATATTTCGTTGGAAAACAACAAAGTTATTGAGGTTAAAGCATATTCATGACCGATCGTTCCTATGGGACCTATATGATATAGTTATCCGATCGAAATGATTCCGAGATATACAACGCCTGCAGCAAAAAGTAGCCTAGGTGCAAGATTTCAGCTCTGTAGCTTCAAGGGTCTCGGAAGAGATTGCGTTGATCCAGACAGACGGACGGACGGGCAGACGGACAGGGCTAAATGAACTCGGTTCATCGTGCTGATCGAGAATATATATACTTTATATAGTCGGAGATGCTTCCTTCTATGCGTTGCAAACTTCTGACCAAAATTAATATACCTTTTTTGCAAAGGTATAAAAAACAAAAAAAACATTTATAATTTACATACGTTTCCACATGCATATATATATATATATATATACATATCCAAATCCGTTTACATACATATACCGGCAATAGTGAGTGCAAGTGCTAGTACAAGTCCAAGTGCAAGCTGAAAATAAAAGTGAAATTAATTCTTGTGTATTAACAAAATCAAATCAAACTTACCTGCTATAATTGTCCGCCGGCTCCAAACCGTTGCTCCGCCGCTATATAAAAACCAACAACAAAAAAACCGCATAAAAGCTCGGATAAAAAACGCGCAAGATTAATTTGATTAAAAATTACAAAGTGCAAAAATTATTCAAAAGAAATCACTTAGCTCTCAGAGTGACCATTACTGTGTGAGTTAAGCACAGTGACACAATAACCCCTGACAAACCGAAAGAAAATAATTCCGAGTGAATTTTAAATGATAATTAATAAAATAAAGATAAGAAATTTAATTTACAATTAATTAAAAAAAAACAAATTTTTAATTAATCTAAAAAATTTCCTACATTTTTCCAAAAAAAAAAAAATATAAATTGAATTGTTCAAAAAATTCTATATTAAAAAAAAATAAAAAAAAATTACTTTTTACGCAAAACTTCCGAGGGTCGAACGATTAGTTTCGGCATTTATGTGTGCGTGACAAAAATAATTAATTCCAAGAAAAACTGTTCATCTGTTCCGGAACTATTTAGTTCCAATTTCCGTTCTAAGCTGGAATTCTGACTTCTTAATTACCAAATAAAATTCCACGCAATTTCAAGCACAGGACATTCGGTGCTGACCAGGTCTAATAGCAAAATATTGCTTAAGGATTGTAACAATCCTTTTTGGGTCCTTACTTGCGGCAGAGCCGGATTTCAGGTGTAGGGGTACGACACAACGAATTTGTTTTGTGCGCTGGTGAAATGAGAAGATACAGTTGTTCTTTCTTTTAACAATACGTTATAATTTTATTGGCAATTTGACTGGTGGATGCTGGTATGGCCAGAGAGTTTCTGCACGGGCCATTGGCTTTGTAATTGTGGCTATTGTGGAATCCACACTGCACCGCTGGCACTCATGAAAACTTATCGACGGATTGTGTTTGGCTGTGGCAAGTATTCCTACTGCCAGGATGACTCCTGGTCTTGTCTAGCTACACCTGTCGCCTGCTACGCTCCTAATATTCTGCTAGGAATACTCCTAGTATTCCCTGCCTGTGCCAGGAATACTCCTGGTCTTCCTTAACTGTGCTGGAAATACTCCTAGTCTTCACTAAAACTGCTAGGATTAGCTCCTAGTCTTCAATGTTTTGCTAGGAATAGCTCCTAGTATTTTATATGTTGCTAGGAATAACTCCTAGTCTTTTATGATCCGCTAGGAATAGCTCCTAGTCTTGCGATCTGCTAGGATTGGCTCCTAGTTGTTAATACCCTGCTAGGAATAGCTCCTAGTCTTCAATGTTTTGCTAGGAATAGCTCCTAGTCTTTTATATGCTGATAGGGATAGCTCCTAGTCTTTTATATGTTGCTAGGAATAGCTCCTAGTCTTGTGATCTGCTAGGATTGGCTCCTAGTTGTTAATACCCTGCTAGGAATAGCTCCTAGTCTTCCTACTTGCCACCAAAAACTAATTCGCCTTTAAACCTTCACTTGTAGCCAGGATAAGGATGGATATCCTGTTTTTTGATGACTTGGCACGCCTTCACTTTTACTTCTTCACATATGTTTCACTTCGTTGGCCTCGCTTATTTACTTCACTTGTTGAATCTTCACTTGTTAATACTTCACTTGCACCTTGCTGGTCAAAGTGGTACTTCGCTTGTTTCCTTCGCTTTCTAACTGAACCTTCACTTTCTGATTAATACTTCGCTTTTTGATTGTTACCTCGCTTTCTGATTGATACTTCGCTTGTTTCTTCACTTTCCACCTGGTACTTCCTCACCGCCTCCTTCGCGTCACAGCCGTGTCTATTTTTAGGCATCTTGACCCTCGGGATATATATTATATACTATTTAACAATGTTTAACTTATTCCCAATTTCCCGCCCTTCTCCATATACTTAAATCTAGTGTACATATGAACTAATATATCTATAACTATATATAACTTAGAAATAATTATGATTATATATATAATTCAAATTTAGCGCCCGAAATTCCAGCGCTTCTCAAACCTCTGCATTGAACATGTTACATACACCGAAGAGGCCACGATCCGTTACTTGCCGAATTGCATCCCCTTGCCTTACCCGTTGGGCGTGTGTGTGTTCGCTGTTGCAGTTCTACGCACTCTCCATGTAACTCACTCTCAGTGATGTCACACGAGCCTACATGCATTTGTTCTCATCTGTTTTCAATTACATATTTCATATATTCGGCCTTTGTTTTAACCATTTCTATTCCAACTTATGTATGTTTGTGTATATGTTTGCCAGTTTAAATCACATCCACTCGGGTCAGATTCCTTGAGCACGCGATATCCTTCGTAGCATAATATAAGCCATTCCGATGATGCCGATCGATTCTGCTAAAAGCAGCCACAAGTCTGATCGTTCCACATCGCCAACTACGCCATCGACAAAAGTAAAGGTACCGCGCGATACAGATACAGTCGAAACGGAGTCAATCCAGTTCCTCTACCACATTATCATCGCCTTGCTCCTCCGGCACTACCCCACAGCGAGCTCTAATTTCGAGTCGTGTATACTCTTGATTCCGCGCGTCACAATATCCGCTCCCACGTCGAGAATTTCAACCAGATCTGAGTCCCAGCGACTACTCGACGCCGCCAACATGTCCGTGAATCACTTCATCGCCGCGTGCGACAGCCAGAGGTCATCACAAAGGGCTCCATTGAGGAGGACGTACTGGTTTTCTCGTTAAAAATGCATTTAGAACAAACGAAGGTCCTCTGGAGCAGAATTGAATCGAGTACATGTCATGTACGTGTGCCCTTACGGCTGATGGAAGCGAGGAGAGCCGCTCCGATTTAATCACTGTCAAATCAAAGTATTAATACGCATACATGGTGTATGTTCGGTGCGGCACCAGTTTGGGAGAACGCATTGAACAACTTCAAGCGTTTGATGCACAATCCGTGCCCCAAAACGTTCCGGTCTCATGTGAACACCACGCACAGCCAGCGTACCATCTACCTCCGTGTGAGGTTGACGTGTTCACTGGAGATCAGCGGAGTCAGCACCGACAATTGGGATGTCCTACTGGTGGGACTCTGCACCTTTAAATTGCCTAACGCCACTATTGCATTATGGGAACAGTCCAACGCCAACAAGGCAGCTCTTTCTAAGTGGGCCGACCTAAACGGCTTCCTGATCGACCGTTATCGCGTTCTGGAGCCTCTGGTTGATCGTCGTTCCACTCCAGTTTACCAGGCCCTTCCCACTGCAGCTCCGCGCCACAAGCAGTTTCAGGCACTGAGCACCCAAGTCAGTGTCCATCCGGTCTCCTGTAAGCTGTGCGACAGAAAGAACCATCCGATCCGCCTCCGTCCAAAATTACATCCATGTCCGTCCAAGCTCGACCGGCTGCAATTAAACAACAGAAGTTGTGCCTGAATTGATTTGAACGCGCATCAACTCTGAGAATGCCCCAGTGACCATAGCTGCCACATATGCCAAGAACGGCATCACACTTTACTGCATCGCGCCCAAGCCTCCGCGGTGGTTACCCCCAATGCGCAGCGGTTGAACGCCTTACAAACCTACACAGTTTCCTTGTTTCCTCTCTACGTAAAGGCCTTCCCATGGTAACGATACGACACTTGGGCGCTGACTTCCTTGCGGGCGCTTTAATTGACACAGGGTCTGAAGGAACATTTCTCACTTCTATCATCATGCTGTTTTTAAGCTCGACAGTACTACGACCAAAATCCGTGTCGACTTCAACGCCTCAAGTTCTTCCACCAGAGGTGTCAGGTTGAACGTCGCTCTGCTTACCGGTACTACTCTCCAAGCAGACTTAAAAAGCCAAGACCCTGGGCACTCGCTGGAAGGCTACCCAGGACTATTACTGAAAGCATCAGTCACGAAGAGGGAAGTCCTATCCCTCATCGCCAAGCTGTTTGATCCTGCCGGATGGCTATCTCCCTTCATCGTCCGAGTGAAAATATTTATGCAGCAGATTTGGTTGACCAAACTTAACTAGGACGACTCAAAAAATGGCACGAATTCCTCCAGGATTATCCAGGTCTCCGTCGAATTCACATCCCGCGATGATTGGAAGTCAGGCCGGAGTATGAGTGGCAGCTGCATGGGTTTTGCGACGCATCCTAGCGTGCCTATGGAGCAGCGCTCCACGTGAAGCATCAGGATCACGTCACGTCGTCATCGCTAAAACAATGGTAGCTCCGGTGAAAAGCGTGTCCTTGCGCTATTCGGAACGGTTCTCCTGACCGAACTGTATGCAGCAGTAATCCCCGAGCTTCTAATCCGTAATGTCCGATCCTACTTCTGGACGGATTCCACCACCGTGTTAGCCTGGCTGCATAAGCCCGCATGCAATTGGTCGACTTTTGTTGCTAATTGGGTATCCTACATTTCCAGCAACACTAAGATTGATGACTGTGCTCATGACCGATTTGACGACAGCCCAGCCGAATTATAGAGCAGAGGTGCAGCGGACCTGGCGGTAAAAGTGTCCCGCAACTTGTTGCATGGTGCCTGAAATGCAAGTTGAGCAACGGACACATTGTCATATCGCCATTACCTCATCCGGTTCACACAAAACATTACGTTGCATCGAGGCAACCAACTGATGATCCGCTTTCCACGTGCCAAGTTCTGGATTCCTAGAATAAGGAACGCGGTGAAGGCTCACATTCGCGGATGCAAGGCGTGCATCCTTTATAACCACCTTTATAACCACCTTTATAAACACCGTCACCAAACGCAGCTGATGGGTGATCTACCCCGAGGTCGGGTGACGGTTTCGAGGCCCGGTAAAGATTTCGCTGGACCATTCGAAATCAAGAACTATATGGAATGGCCTGCCTCATTACAAAGGGATATCATTATACGGATATACATATCCGTGTTCTTCAGTACAAAGGAAATCCAATATCACGACAGAAATTCCTGACGGCCTTTTCGCGTTTTGTGGCACGCAAGCACTTCCAACGCGATCTATTTGCAAGTAAAGATGTTCCGGCAACTATAAGTCAACGAAAAACCATTGGTATTTCCATAAAATCGTTTGGAGAGATAATCCATCCGAGCTCATCAACCTACGGAACGTCAAGAGCACCATTCCATTTCCGTCTGTCCGTGTACTTGAACAACTTGCAACGGATCATCAACATAAATTTTCGAAAGCTAGTAAAATTATATTGGAATATGTTTATGTCGACAACGTCCTCGAAATCGAACGACGTCAGGACGAAAAATAAAGCTAGCTACGAGCTAAAAAAAAAAGGATAGTATTCTTTTGTTACAGGGAAAGAGACGAATATAATCAGAACAAAGAACTCGGAAAGGTTCATGCAATAGATAATTGGTAGAACAGCGTGAAAGAGAAAGAGGTATGAAGTCTCGAAGAGTAGGTCTACAAGGAACACTCAGATTTATTTGCGAGTTAATATCCCTTAAAGAATTCAATTCAAGCTTTCACTGTGGATTGACGCGTTTTCTTGTGCTCCTGCATAATTTGGTTTATCTAATCTACTGGTTTATCTAATTACTAACATAGTGCTTTTTGTTTGTTTGGACATATAAACGCAAAATCAAAGCATTAAACTTATTCTTTTGTATTAATCTTTTATTTTGCTTTTGTACTTCTTCCCGCTTTAAAATCACTCTCGCGCTCTCGCCTACGTACTGTTGTTGCATGTGCAGTGCTGTTGGCTCTCCCGCTCTTTTTTTCTTAATTTCTTTTGATCGCATCTATCACTGTCTTGCGTACAAGTGATACGTGTACTTGTGTAGTGCTCTCTTTAATTTAAAAATTATCCTCTCTTCAAGTTTGACCCAAGTGTCGAATTTGATTTTAAAAACTGAGTGAGTTTTTTCTTTGGCTTTATTTATTGAATTTTGATTTTTTTCATTCGCTTTAAAAAATTATTTAAATAATCTAAAACTATTATGTCTGTTTGCTCCAGCAAAAAGTGTTTGAACCCAACTGCACCCCATAACGTATTTCTCACTTGTTGGCTGTGTGGTAATGTCATGCACGTCAAGTGTGCCGGCTACACAGCCAAAGTGAGGGACAGTTTGGAGCAAAGAGGTGGTCTCAAATGGGGATGCGACTCATGCCGAGAAGTGCAAGTCGAGATGAGGGTATTCATGAGGCAGACCAGGGACAAGTTTAAGAAACTGTCATCTGGTTTTCGTAAACTCTTTGATGAGTTTAACGCTTTGGAGACAGAGCTATAAGCTGTTGAATGAGTCTCCAAAGCGCAAGAAAACTAGTATGCGGAATTTGTCCCTGCATATGCCGGTGCCTATCCCTGTCTCGGCCGCGGTTCCGCAATTTCCGTCACTGCTCACAGCCAATCCTCCGTAGCTCATATCATTTACCACCCCCGTCACACAGGGTGGGCGTAAAGATGAGGCCATTTCCGTTTCTCCTGGAAATGGTCTCTCTATACAGACGAATGAAACTGTAGTATCCGAACAGTCCGGGCAACTGCCAAATTCTTTGGTTATCGCCAACAGCTGCTCTGTTAGAGGAACACCATTAATTAGGCCTCTGACTGGAGTACCACCAAAGAAACATATATTTGTTTCTAAGCTTGATCCCGAAACTTCTTCAGATGACGTCTTAAGTTACATTAAGACAAAAATGCAAGCATCAAAAATAGAGGCGGAAAAATTTAAATTTATTTATTCTAGGGAGATCTCTTCCCGGTTGAACTGTTTGACTGCATCTGTAGTAACAGCTTTTGGCCGGATCACATTTTAGAGAAAGATTATACGGCCAAAAAGAAAACTCGTGGCTCAGTTAGGCTTCCTCCCACTTCTACTTCTATTGCTTCCGGAACATCAGCATCTGCTGGTGTTCCAAAAAACTAATTTCGTTCCTTAATCTGGCCTATCAGAACGTAAGAGGACTTAAATCTAAGCTTCCTAGACTTTATTTAGATGGTCTAGTATTTGATTATAAAATTTTAGTATTTTCAGAGACTTGTCTGCAAAATTTTCAATATTCAGGTGTGATCGCATTTCGCGTGTAGGCGTAGGAGTCTTGATTGCCATTGACTCATATTTATTTTCTTACCGGATTCAATCTCCTGATAACCAGGAGATTGAGTTTGTAAGTGTCACAATCCGACAAGGCGGTGTACATTAAACACTTGGTTTCTATCCAACACATCTCATCTTTACTGTCTGATAGAGACATGTTAATTTACCGGAAATAGTATTTTCGTTAGCTTTTTCTTTGAATTTTGGATTTTTTCTTTCACTCCAAAAAATACTTGAATAAAATATAATATAATGTCTGTCTGTTCTAGCAAAAAGTGTTTTAACCCCCCTGCACCCCATAACGTATTTCTCACTTCTTGGCTGTGTGATGTCAAGCATGTTAAGTGTGCCGGCTATACGGCCAAAGTAAGGGACAAAGGAGCAAAGAGGTGGTCTCAAATGGGGCTGCGACTCATGCCAAGAAGAGCAAATCGAAATGAGGGTAATTATGAGGCAGACCAGGAACAAGTTTAAGAAACTGTCAAAAAATGGTTTTCGTAAACTCACTGATGAATTTAACGCTTTGGAGACGGAGTCCAAAAGCTATAAGCTGTTGAACGACTCTCCATAGCGCAAGAAAACCAGTATGCGGAACCTGTCTATGCATCTGTGAGGTTCCGCAATCTCCTTCATTGCTCACGTCCACTCCTCCGCAACTCATATCGTTTTCCACCCCCGTTTTTCCTGGAAATGGTCTCTCTATACAGACGAATGAAACTTGTAGTCCGGGAAACTACCAAATTCTTTGGTTATTGCCAACAGTCGTCCAGTTAGAGGAACACAATTAATTAGGCCTCTGACTGGAGTACCACCGAAAAAACGAATATTTGTGTCAAGGCTTGATCCCGAGTTGGTAGGGACGACTTGCTTGCTTTATTTTAAAAAATAGTCATTACAAATAAAGTTTTGCAATTTTCCGAAGGCAGCAATATTATCTGGGTCTTGTGGTTTTATCTTCGAATTCTTTGTTACCATTTTTGTCAGCGTGGTGTGTTGCCGAAATTTATGCCCGGTAATTAATAAAGCTGCACACAGCGAACGGAACGCTTCGTTTTGTGCAAGCTCTCTTCTATTCTTATTCTTGCGGTACTTTTCCTATGTACTTTTCATATGTATATATAACTTAAGCTAGTTAGAAACACAACGCGTGATCGATGTCGGGGCCTAAGAGTATAGATTAGAGTAAAAAAAAAAATTGTTTTATAGAAGATGCCAAATTTAACATTGAAAAATGTTATAGAATTTTAAAACTACCTTCGCCTACCGACTTTCCGCCTTGAATGAATTAAATGAAAAATAAATTGAAACTGAGCGTTTTAGTGGAACTAGATAAGTAGCCAAACAAACAACAACTAACACTAACCTTTTAAAATTTACTTCTTTAACGATCAAAGGATTTATAAATACAAGGCAAACTGATCGTCATATATACTGATTTCAGAAAGTCTTTTAATTCTGCTGATCATACGCTCCCTTTTTTATAAATTAAATAATATGTTCTTTAATTAGTTGGATTCGTGCATATATGACAAGTTGAGCTAAAAGGATTCTTTTTAAATCATCATATTCTAGATCCATCCATGTTACTTCGGGGGTGTCTCAGGGTAGTCATTTGGGACCACTGCTGTTTACCCTTGTCATTAATGACCTTCCCTTTGTTTTAGTTACAAAGACATAACCTCTTCTTATCGATTGCAATCTGCAACGTCATGACTTTACACAAAAATCTTCGCATTTGGTCTCCTTAAATTTGAGCGATTCAAATTCTTTTATTATTGCATGTAAGCCTTTTTTTCCTCTAAATTAAGGTGAGAATCTCGAATGTCATTACAAGTAATAAGATCTTAAAAATCGCTAATCTCATCGACTTTTGCTAACATTAAAATTTCTTCGTAAGTGTTTGGCAAAATATGTATCATTTTAAACGTAATATCGTTAAAAGTCACCGACTCAGACTCGTAATCAATTTTCGCTCGACACGCCTTAAGTACGGGACCACCTATTAATAGATCATACCGTTTGGAAAAATTGTCAATGTGAAAGGGAGAATATATTCATTTAGAGTTTTACGGCCTTTTATAGTTTGTATTTGAATTGTCTTGTCTGTGAAAATTTTATGACCTAAATTGGTCTTTATTAAATTTACACTACTGCCTGAGTCAATGAGACAGTTGTAAATTTTTCCCTCAATTTTGATTTTAATGACTACTGTTTGAGTTTGTCGTCCGAGGCTACTTGATGAAAATCCGAATCTTCATTTGAAAATTTTCAGTAATGTCCATCGGCACGTTGGATTGTTTTGATTGACCGCTAATATTTTCTATCTGTCTGTTTGAATCAAATTGGTTTTGTCGCGAGTTCTGAGTACACTTATAGGGTTGTTGATATTGTCTGTTATTATTATAACTACACTGATTCTGTTTGGTTTGTGAAGAATGTGGTTTTTCATAATGTATATTATTGTTATAGCTATTCTGATTTTGGTATATTTGTGAAGAATGTGGTTTTTCATAATGTGTTTTATTGTTATAGCTATTCTGATTAAAATTTTTATTGGAGACGTTTCAGTTAGTATTGTAATTACATTGGTAATTAGTGTTAGTGGGTAAATAAAGTGCATTTGAAACTTGATTTCTGAAACTTTTTGAGTTATTTTGAGGCTTTAATTTGTATTCAAAATCATAAATTTCCTTTTCTATGGCTGCTTGTCGCAGACCTGATATTGTGCTGGTGTCATCATTTTTCATTCTTAATTGTAATTCAAATGGAACTTGTTCCGATATAACTTGCTGAATGGCCCTATCCATTAGCAGAGTGTACATTGATGTATTAGATTCGTCGTTCTCAAGATTTAATTTGTCAATAATATAATATGATAATAAAGTTAAATAATCCACTAGCTTACGAATTGATCCTCTCTATTCGGCCTTTGAGATGCGGTTCACCATCCGGCTCTGCCGCAGGTAAGGACCGAAAAGGAATCGTTACAAAGTTTTTAAAGTGTAATGATCAAGCCATCGTTGATTTGTTTGCAGACTTTTTTACAACCTATTCCTCTACGGAATATTGATCTGACATTCCGTATCCTTATCAGGTAAAAGCTTCAACTACATTTCCAGTCCTTCGATCGAATAAAGTTCGCTCCTAAGCGTGCCTAATTTAGTAAAACCTGCCTACTATCCTGGTCCTGATGGAATACCAGGTTGTGTTCTCAGATTTTGCGCTGAGGCTTTATGTAAGCCAATTCTGTAAACATTTTCTTTTGTCTGGCAAATCTTCCACGTTCCCATCCATCTGGAAGGAATCCTTTATAGTTCCTCTTCAAAAAAGCAGTAAAAAGTCGGAACCATCTAACAATAGGGGTATTTCTAAATTGTCCGTTATTGTTTACCCTTTTCATATATGACCTTCCCTCTGTTATAAGTTGTTCTTGTGCTCGTATGTACGCATATGACGTTAATCTTTGTTTTAGTTACGAAGACATAACCTCTTCTTATCGATTGCAATCTGATCTTCAAAATCTTGAGCTTTGGTGTCATAATAACTTATTAAAATTAAATGCAACTGAATGCAACGTCATGACTTTTCACAAAAATCTCCGCATTTAGTTACTTATTTTCTTACTGATACACCATTAGAACGTCTTAATGAGATGTATGACTTGGGTGGCCTGATGGACCGTAAATTAACGTTTACCGTCGGTAAAGGCATGGGCGTTCTTGGGTTTGTAAAGAGATGGTCAATGAAGTTTGACGATCCATATACAACCAAAATTCATTTCACCTCATTGGTCCGTCCAATTTTAGAATATGCATATTGCTTTTGGTCACCTCAAACAAAAACAGTTCTTGCGTTTTGACCTTCGTGGTCTAAACTGGGATCGTAGTGTCAATTTGCCATCGTACTCTAGTAGACTTCTTTTACTTGGCCTTCTTTCGCTCACTAATCGTAGAGTAATGCTTGGCGTCATTTTTATGCACAAGCTCTATAAGGAGCTTCTGTCTCTTTAACGCTTTACTGCTAATTACTTATTGCTGAGCCTTTCCGATTTCTTTGTTTTCATTATAATAGTCTGTATCATGAAATCAGTACAGAGCTCTCTCTCTCTCGTACAATAAAAACTACTGAAGCATGTTCTGGAATAATATATTAATAATATAAAGCAAGTGTATTTGCCTCTTAAGTAACATAACCACCCATGAGTGCATGGTGCTGGACAATTGCTGTGTTGGCAAGTATAACACGCGCGGCCGCTCTGGCCCCAGCTGCAATATGATACATCCTCACTCTTCCGCTGCGGCGGTAAATTCCCATACATATTCTTATGTAAACCTTTATACATTTATACATAAATATGTTTATACATAAGCATACCGCGCCTCTGCCTGCATTGCTAGCAGCGCAGCTACGCGGTCTTACCTTTAGTTAACAATTGTATTAGAATTAAGAATCATTCAAGAAACAGAACTTAAACAAAGAAGTACATTCAATAAAGTAAACTGAGAAACCATAAGATGTGACCTGTATTATTAATCTACATGGCGACCGTGACAGGACAGGTCACAAATATATGTGCAGAAATATAAAAAAACTAGAAGGATGGGCTAACTTCGGCCACGCCGAAGTTCGGATACCTTTGCAAACTGTCTTTTTCAATTACATATAAATAACTGGCTCCAAGAAAAAAACTTACAAGTAAAAAAAAATTTTTTTTGGTCCGATTGTTCGGAGGAGCTATATCATATAGTCCGCCGATTCTGTTAAAACTCAACAGACACATTTTTATATATACCAAACTTACAAATACCAAATTTCGACTGAATCGCTGGTAAAATATCAAAGATTTTCAACTAAAACCAATTTTTTGGCCGATCGTTCCTTTGGGAGCTATATGATATAGCTGATAAAACTTGCCAGATATAATAGAAAGTGTATAAAACTCATAAATACCAAAATTTGGTGATAATCGCTTTTAAAACAACCAAGTAATAATCCATTTTCAAGACCGATCGTTCCTATGGGAGCTATATGATATAATCAACCGATTTTCATAAAACTTGGTGGATATGTTGAAGTATATAAAACTCACAAATAATATTGCGTTGATCCAGACAGACGGACATTCGGACAGTCGGACAGACGAACAGACGGACAGTCGGACAGACGGACAGACGGACAGACGGACATACGGACAGACGGACAGTCGGACACACGGACAGACGGACAGACGGACAGACGGACATACGGACAGACGGACAGGGCTAAATGAACTCAGCTCATCGTGCTGAGCAAGAATAATATATATACTTTATATAGTCGGAGATGCTTCCTTCTATGCGTTGCAAACTTCTGACCAAAATTAATATACCTTTTTTGCAAAGGTATAAAAATCAGTGCAAATGTAAAAATAAACTCCAAAACAACTAAAGAAAAATTTATTACACAAAAAGAAAATGAGTGTAAGCAACAGCGAAACGAGAAAAAATGAGCGCAAAATATTAACAAAAGAAAAAACTACCACACAACAATTGAGGAAATGCCTACTAATATTGCCGATTGGATTTAAATATTTTGTTGGGCCGTAAAAAAGAAAACAACGGCCGGGAAAAAATAAACAAAAGATGTTTCTTTTTCGACTATGCAAATATTATCCAGTAATACAAGAAAACAACAAAATACAAACAATTATGATATAAAACAAAAAAAAGAAAACTTTCAAGTCGATAATACAAAACTGAACAACAAGAAGATGAAAACTGGAACAACAGCCATTGAAACAAATAGCAAATACTTCGAGGGACTTGATTTTACCATGTGAAAGGCAATCCGCCCACTACACCAACGTTGACCAACGTAATGACCCATTTAATGAACCCAATATGGGGTTAATAGACTCCACTGCTAACTTAATCAAAAAACAGAGTCATTAAATGTAGATTTAGGACCATTCATTTCTCAAAAAAATTTATAAAAAAAAAAAAATTTTCTAATTCTTTAAATAAAAATTAAAACTTGAAAAACATATATATCGATTGACTAAAATGAGTACGTTAGACAATTATTTTAGGAAGATAGTAAATAAGAATCATAACATTGCAGTAGATTTAGTTGAGGTCAGTTGCAATTTGGAATATGACCGCCGATGGCGAGCCCCTCGGTAGGATCACCATGGAGCTGCGCTCTGATGTTGTTTCCAAAACTGCCGAAAATTTCCGTGCCTTGTGCAGCGGCAAGAAGGGCTTTGGCTACAAGGGCTCCATTTTTAGATATTAATGCAAGTTTTTATAATATAGAAATTTACAGGTGTCATAAACAAAACTGACATAATGGCAGAATTAAATGCCCAAAGAGCATATATGAAGGATGTTAACATGGCCATCCCTGAATTTAATGGTACAAAAATGCAATGTAAAACAGCTGATAAATTTACAACGGAGATAGATAATTTGCGCAAAACCCTTCAAGCCACGTATATGGCACGATGAAGGTATGCCAGCAGCACTTGCTCTTAGGCATAGCACAGACGATGCTATAGAGGCAATGATTGCAAATTGCGAGCAAAATAGAATCAAAACTATACTTGACTCTGGCAATTTTAAAACCATGGATGAAGCCAGTACTTACAAAAAAAGTACTGAGCTAACAGGAAACCCAAATACGGTCCTGTTTGCCCAAAGAAGCCGTTGTAATTATACTAACAAATATAATTATCGTGGTAGAGGCAATGGTCGTGGTTATTACAATAATTATAACAATAACGGCCAAAATTTTCAACAAAACCGAAATAATAGCAACAGAGGTTACAACAGAAATACTAGAGGTAACCGAGGAAATAACCGACAAAACGGTTATACTACCAATAATGTTAGAGTTACACAGAATGCTTCGGGAAACTCCCAAGAACCTTTAGATACCCAGCAGTAAAGTGTAAAAAGATTCACGCCATCAGTTTTAATCAAAATACGTTTGTCACCTTTACGAATGTGGCAACGGGGAAAAAGTTAGTATTATTAATAGACACAGGAACGGAAATATCTATTGTAAAAGAAAATTCCGACAATTTTCAATTTTGGATATAATAAAATCATAAATATACAAGGAATTAGTCAAGAAGTAACTAAATCCATAGGGTTTACTTCTGTCGAAATCCAATCTTCAAAATATATAATCCCACACGACTTTCACATCGTGATTAACCAATTCACTATTCCATGTGATGGAATACTAGAAAACGATTTTATAAGAAAATACAACTGTCAATTAGATTTTAATCCGTCCGAAGACTGGTTAATAATTAGACCAAATAACCTTAAATATCCGATATATGTACCAATATCGTACAGTTCTGGTAATAATTCAATAGTTTTGCCAGCAAGATCCCAAGTTGTCCGAAAAATTTAAATAAATTCACAAGAAGACAGTGTATTTATTCCAAATCAAGAAATTCAAAATGGTATTTATTTAGCAAATACCATAACTAAACCGCAAAACGTAGTCATACGATTGCTTAATACTACAAATAGGGATGAAATAGTAAACATAACAAATTTAAAGTATGAACCACTTTCCTGCTACGAAATAATCGAAGCGAATAAAGAACAGCGTGAAAACGCAGTACTAAATACATTATCAAAAAATTTTCCCCAACAGTTTCACAGCCAAGTTACAAAGTTGTGCAAGAAATATGGTGATGTATTCGGACTAGAAACCGAATCAGTAACAACAAATAACTTTTATAAACAAAAATTAAGACTGGTAGACGATGAACCGATTTATATTAAAAATTATAGAAATCCTCATAGTCAGAAAGACGAAATTCAGAGACAAGTCCAAAAGCTCATAAAAGACGAAATAGTCGAGCCCTCTGTATCTCCTTACAATAGCCAACTATTATTAGTTCCGAAAAAATCGTCAACAAGTTCCGAAAATAAAAAATGGCGATTAGTAATTGACTATCGTCAAATTAATAAAAAATTGTTGTCCGATAAATTTCCATTACCTAGAATTGATGACATTTTAGATCAACTAGGTAGAGCAAAATATTTTTCATGCCTCCGACCTAATGTCAGGTTTTCATCAAATTGAACTCGAAGAAGAGTCACGAGACATAACATCCTTTTCCACATGTAATGGCTCATATCGCTTCACGCGATTACCATTCGGTTTAAAAATAGCGCCAATTTCGTTCCAGAGAATGATGACTATAGCATTCACTGGCCTTGAACCTTCGCAAGCATTCCTTTATATGGATGACTTAATAGTCATAGGTTGATCCGAAAAACATATGCTCAATAATCTAACAGATGTTTTTGAGAAGTGTAGGCAACACAACCTAAAGTTACATCCTGAAAAATGTTCATTTTTTATGCATGAAGTCACCTTTTTGGGACATAAATGCACGGATAAAGGAATCTTGCCTGATGACACAAAATATGATGTCATTCATAATTATCCAGTCCCTAATGATGCGGACAGCGCTAGAAGATTCATTGCATTTTGCAATTATTATCGAAGATGTATACAAAACTTCGCTGAATATTCTCGTCACATAACAAGATTATGTAAAAAAAATGTTAAATTCGAATGGACAAGCGAATGTCAAAATGCGTTCGAGCATTTAAAATCAGCGTTAATGAACCCAACTCTGTTACAGTACCCAGATTTTAGCAAAGAATTTTCCATAATCACAGACGCAAGTAAATACGCATGTGGAGCAGTCCTAACGCAAAATAAAAATGGACTACAGCTTCCAGTAGCATACGCGTCTATATCTTTCACAAAAGGTGAGAGTAATAAAAGTACAACTGAACAAGAGTTAGCAGCAATTCACTGGGCAATCACACATTTCAGACCATACATTTATGGTACACATTTCCCTGTCAAAACAGATCACAGAGCATTAACTTATTTGTTTTCAAGTTCCAAGCTAACAAGAATGCGACTTGAACTAGAGGTGTATAATTTCACAGTAGAGTATCTAAAGGGAAAAGATAATTTCGTAGCCGACGCGCTATCGAGAGTAACAATAAAGGACTTACAAAATATACAAACAAGTAACAAAATTCTGAGAGTCACTACCAGAAATCAAAGTAAACAGTCAAATTCCTGCGCAGGAAAAGAAAAAGAAAATAATATAGAAGAGTTTCAAAGGCAATCTTTTAATACTTCTAAGCCCAACGTATATGACGTCATTGTAAATGACGAAGTACGAAAAGCAGTGACCTTGCAAATAACTGATTTTTTAAGCACATTCAAACGTGCCAAGAAAGTTATAGCAAGAATTGACATTTGCGATATGTATACCAATGGAATTCTCGACTTAGGTCAATTTTTTCAAAGGCTCGAAAAAGAAGCCGGTATACTCAATATCAGTAAAGTCAAAGTGGCACCGAGCGAAAAAATCTTTGAAACTATTTCAATAGAATCTGTCAAATATATGGGCAATAAAATTTTAGAATTTTTAAGAGTAGCGCTACTCAAGCCGGTGACCCTACGATCAAATAATGATAAAGAAAAAGAAGCAACACTGTTTACGTTCCACGATGACCCTATACAAGGAGGTCATACTGGAATATATAGAACCATAGCCAAAATAAAAAGACATTATTTTTGGAAAAATATGACACGAGATATATCTCAATATATAAAAAAATGTAATAAGTGTCAAAAATCGAAAATAACAAAACACACAAAAACACCGTTAATTATAATTGAAACGCCCCAACTGGCTTTCGACAGGGTAATAGTGGATACGATCGGTCCACTCCCAAAAACAGAAAACGTAAATGAATACGCAGTAACCTTAATCTGCGATTTAACAAAATACCTTGTAATTATACCAAAAGTGCAAAAACAGTAGCGAAAGCTATATTTGAAGATTTCATTCTGCAGTACGGTCCAATGAAGACGTTCATTACGGACATGGGAACAGAATATAGAAACTCAATAATAAACTCAAAAACTTGAAAATTAAAAAAATAACTTCAACCGCACATCATCATCAGACTGTAGGCACGTTGGAGCGAAGCCACCGAACACTTAATGAATTTTTACGATCCTACATTTCAGTTGACAAAAGCGACTGGGATGTATGGATACGATAGTTCGCTTATTGCTTTAATACAACACCCTCTATGGCACATGATTATTGTCCATATGAGTTGGTATTCGGTAAAATTCAAAATTTACCAAAACATTTTAATAGTGTTGATAAGATAAACCCACTATATAACATAGAAGATTATGCTAAGGAATCTAAATTTAGATTAGAACAGGCCTATAAAAGAGCCAGAATTATGTTAGAACAGCATAAAGTAAAGAATAAGGAAATATATGATAGAAAGGTAAAAAATATAGAATTAGAAATAGGAGATAAAGTTTTACTACGTAATGATACGGGTCATAAGTTAGAACCTAAGTATTTAGGCCCATATACTATAGAAGAAATAAAGGATAGGGATAACATTTTAATTAAAGATTCAAAAAATAAGAAACAATTAGTGCATAAAGATAGGTTAAAAATTTTAATCAATTAATATATATATATATATATGAATAATAAAACAACACAAAAAAAAAAAATTCCCTACATTTAATGACACTATACAAAAATATTTTTTTTACCGCATATATCATTAAACGAATAATCAAACATTCAAACAAAAAAAAAAAAAAAAATTATACATAAATAAATTCCCATATAATACAAAATTAAATTAAATTAGAAAATAACTCCATATAATTACATTATTTTTCTAAAGAGCGTAGCATGTTCTGGAATAATATATTAATAATATAAAGCAAGTGTATTTGCCTCTTTAGTAACATAACCACCCATGAGTGCATGGTGCTGGACAATTGCTGTATTGGCAAATATAACACGCGCGGCCGCTCTGGCCCCAGATGCAATATGATACATCCACACTCTTCCGCTGCGGCGGTAAATTCCCATACATATTCTTATGTAAACCTTTATACATTTAACCAAAAGATGTGACCTGTTTTATTAATCTACACTACTACTACTCCTTTTATATTTAGCTCGCAACTAGGTTTAATTTTTTTGGTTGTCTGTATTTTTGGACTGTTCTCGCGACTCGACCCTTTCAGAAACTTCGCTTTTTAAAGACCTGTCTATCTGCTTTACCATTCATATATGGGTATCGCGTATTAAAACCCAGTTATAAAATATTTCTGTAAAATTTACACTTTAAGTACATGCAGATTAAAAATCCCGCAACTTATTAGCCTATTAAGAATTATTAGAACACTCAATTTTATCTTTGCAAAAAAGGTGTATCAAGTATATATATTCTTGATCAGCACGATGAGGTGCTTTGATATAGCCTTTTCCAACTGTCCACCCTTCCATCAGAGCTGAAATTTTGCACCTTGGTTTCTGCAGTCATCGTATACCTCGGAATCATTCCGATCGGATCACTATATTATATAGCTGCGATATGAATAGTTTTATATACTTAATATTTTTTTTGCTTGCTCCCTTTATATTGTTCGCGATCGCGACCTCTACTCTGTATTGTTTTAATTTATTTCTTTTTCTCTTCCGTTTCTGTGCTTTTATAATTTTTGATGCTTATAAATGAGATCGAACATTCATTCATTGTAACGGCGCTTCAATTCCTGTTAATTCAGCTTTTTCTTCTGAATCACTTCAGCCTTCTTGCAACTCTTGACATCGAATTTGCAAGTGTCAACATTTCTTTAAAAAAGTGTTCCGTCTTTATTACTTGTTCTGACGTTTTTCTTCGCTTTGTCACTTGGCTTCTTTCCGATGTGGACTTAACATTTCATGGTTTCCTTGTTGTTGCCCTACCTACTCATATTGCTTTGTAGATAGTCTCCCTGAGTTATCTATAACCCAAGTTAATTCAGTTCAGCAAATGGTAGGTCATTAAATCTTATATTTCAGACAGGATCTCAAGAAGGTGAAAGTGGTGCGAACTGTACCTCATTGATGCCAAAGCTAATAGCTCTCGTCAGAAAAAGCAATTTTTACGTTACCCCATAAGAGAGACCAAAATACAAGTGCAAAAAGAAGAGAATAAACGTATCAATCTAATGACTATATCATATAGTATCCTTAGGAAAGATCGATCAAGAAAATAGTTTTAGAAATATAACTTGGTTATGTTAAGAGCGATTCTCACGAAGTTTGGTATATGTAAGTTTGATATATGTAGAAAAAGGAACGAAGAATCCCATTAAAAGAAAGCGAGATATTGTTTGTTTTATATACTTTTTTATGATTCTAGTAGTTGGTATGTTATTCAGAAAGACAGTATGCTAAGATATTCGAAATTCGGCACAGCTAACTTCAGCCTAACCTTCTAGGTTTTATATACAAATATTAACACACTCGGTTTAAATAAAAAAATCCATTTAAATTTCGTTCGTTGCAACAACATATATTGCCTCCACATCAATCATTTCATAGAATTTAGTAAAATAAATAAGAATAAAATAGATTATTGGGTGATGAATTAAGGACCTTATCTACCAAGTTTCAAATAAAGATCTTTAAATGAGGAAACAGACATTTGGACATGGCTATATCGACTCGGCTATTGTTGCTGGTCAGTGTGAAGAATCACTAATTTTTATTTTTTTATTTTTCTAATTCATATTAATATATATATAAGCAAACCCTCCAAATGAATATGCTCTACTTATTAAAGGGGATTAGTTCAACATTAGGTTACCGTTTCTAGCAAGAGAGAGCAATTGTTTTTAATTTCATCATTAGGTTACAGTTTCTAGCAAGAGAGAGCAATTGTTCTCTATTTCATCATGTGAGGATTCACAAATTCTTGTTTCTATTTTTCTTCATCTATCAATATATATATAACCATAAGTCAACATTCTAAACTAATATGCTCTACTTATTGAAGGGGATTAGTTCAACATTAGGTTACAGTTTCTAACAAGAGAGCAATTGTTTTCTATTTCATCTTTAGGTTACAGTTTCTAGCAAGAGAGAGAGCAATTGTTTCAGTTTCTAACAAGAGAGCAATTATTTTTATTTCTTTTGTTTCTCTCTCCTTCGCATTGCAATAGCCAGCGACGCCGACGCACCGGCGGTACAGTCAGTGTCAGCATAGCTAAGCTAAGACGTTTGGTCACGTACACCAAAAGCTCGTAGGATAACGGTGAATCATCAGTAGCCAATCAAAACGCGCCACGCATTTCTGCAGCTGCGTCGAAAGCTTAAAATGTTAAAAACTAGGGCAAAGGCTAGGGTTAGAAAAAAGCGTAAAATCACTGAGTTTCTGGCCGCCGGAGAGATAACAAGTGACAATTAGCATCAAGATAAAAATCAAACAGTGAAAAACAAGAACTAAGTTAGTGAATATATAGAAGTCAAACACGCAGACAGTGATACTAAAACAAAGACAGTGCAAATAAAAATCCAAGGAAAAGAAAACAAAATATAAAAACAAGGAAAAGCAACGCAATTATCAACATTAAGGTTGTACAATTTATATTCGGGTGAGTCGGCCTTGAGGCCACGTTACTAACCCCTTATCCCTGCTATTTTTATAGGACAGTGTGATGTTAGGTAGATTAGGCAGTAAAAAAAATGAGAATACAAGAATTAGAAATAAAGATTATAATTGAACATTGACCCTTGCCTTTCTTTCTCCTTTATCTTTATTTGCATGTAATATCCCAATAATGTGTTAAGTGTCGTAGAAATAAATGTTGTACAGTGGTTGTGATGTCATTTGGCTAGTATTTCAGTGTCCGGGTAATACCCTAACTGAAATATTACCAAATGTACATCCGACCACTTAGTGTCATTTAATATGGATTTCGGTGTCCGGGTAATACCCTAACCGGAATCATATTAAATGTATATGCCGTTGAGTGTATGTTGTATTGTCCAAGTGTGTTCCATGGTACAGTTGGCAGAATGTCTACCAGCAACCATTTCAGTGTCCGGGTAATACCCTAACTGAAATGGTGTTGGTTGTACATGTGCCGACTTAGTGCCATTTAATATTATTCGACGTCCGGGTAATACCCTAGTCGAAGCAATATTAAATGCGCATGAACATGGAACCACTGTAATGTAGTTTTCATGTGGAATAATACAGTGGTCATGATGCCATTTGTTTAGCATTTCAGTGTCCGGGTAATACCCTAACTGAAATGTTAACAACTGTGCATCTGACTGCTTAGTGTCATTTAATATTTATTTCGGTGTCCGGGTAATACCCTAACCGAAATGATATTAAATGTACATGCCATAGTATGTGTGTATCTTCTCCTTTGTACAGTGTTCACCGTCTTTAATATTAATTGGTTAATTTTGTGTCTCTTTGTGATGTCAAATAAATAATTATTCCCCACATTCAGTCTATGTTAGTTTAAAGTCCAGAGGTCTCGAGATTTACTTATAAATTTTCTGTAAGTAAAGGCCCTGGATAGAGTGAGATTTGTACCCAGGCTGAGAAACTTCCTTACGGATGGCGCCCGAGCAGGGACCTCGAAAAAGATTTTAAATTAATTAGGCAAGCTTTGTGTAGGGATTAATTTTGTGGATTAAAGCCCCAGCATATTTATTTGGCCTTCTCATATTGTTCATATCATTTTGAAAAAAATTTATTGCTACCCTATAATATCGAAAAAAAAAATTAACCAATTATATTATATTATAATATGATCGCATTATATTATATCATTTAATTATATTCGCATGTAAAATATATTTTTGGGGATTTTCTTTATTGGTGCAATATATATATGATGAAAAAAAATTTTTATAAATAATTCAATTTTTGCCAAGGGTAACGGTAGGACTACCTTAGAGTCATCGGCAGAGTCGCAGCGACAGAGTCACGACAGAATTCAGTGGAACCAAAACCACGTGGCAGAAATACATATGTATATATTTTTATTTTTTTTTATAATCGACAGAGCTAAACAGGGTATCAGCAGAGTCACCAAAGAAAAAAAAAAAATATATGCAACGGAATTTTTATAAGAATATTAGAAACATAAGCAAGCTGAAAAATTTGCACAAAGTAACGGTAGAACTATTTTACAGTCATCGACAGAGTCTCAGCGACAGAGTCACGACAGAATACAGTAGAACCAAAATCACGTGGAAATTTTTCTTACAATCGACAGAGCTACAGCAGCAGAGTCACCATAGAGAAAAAAAAAAATAATATACATACAACAGAGTCTAAGTACAAGAGAAGAAAGGCAGGAGAGATAAAGTATAGGAGATGAAAAAAAAATAAAATATTACCGCTTGTTTTCTATCACACTTTATTCCTATGAGAAGGGGGTATGAGGGTGTTTCGTTGGTTCTCTTTGGTCGACGTAGCCGCAACGGGATCTTTTGGATGCTCACTCCTATGAAGCGGAGACTGCGACGCTAGCAGAGCAGAGGCTCCGACGATAAAATTATGGTACCCACGCATCTTGAGGGCAGTCACTATCCAACCGTCAAGGAGTCAACATCGAACCATCAAGGAGTCAACATCGAACCATCAAGGAGTCTACATCCAGCAGCCAAGGACTACAGCCGTCTAAATACCAAGGATAACAAAGGATAACAGGACTCTAAGTTACCAGCATACCAAGGACCCAGCCAGTGAATATCCTTTTTCAAGGATAACAGTAGTCAAGATTTACTAGCATACCAAGGAATCAACAGTGAACATCCTGTTCAAAGGATAGCAACAGCCTGAGTTACAAGGAATACAAGCGCAGCCTACACTAAGCAATCAAGAATACAACGAAGAAACCAAGACCCACAACCAGAGAAACAACGTCAACCACAAGGATATTATATTAAACAGGATATCAGAAAAAAATATTTGTGACCAGTGAAAAAAAAAAATATTTATTTAACCCAGCAAGGATAAATAATAAAAAAAAAAAAAAAAAAAAAATAAATTAGTGGAAAAAAAAAATAATTAACCCAGCAAAAGAAAAAAAAAAGAAAAATCTAAATTAAAATAAATAAAACAAAATAAATAAATTTCCATTGGTAATAATTATAATCTAAAGTTACAGCCCAGTCAAAGCCGAGTTCATAAGGACGAAATCCAAACTAGTTCAACGCAGGATACCAATCACAAAGGATACAAGAGCAAATAGCAACAGTCAATCCAAACAGAAGTCATCAGTGCAAGCATGGGAGTAAAATGGATCAGCTACAGACGCAAGAACGAATTGGAAAGTTTCTTCACCGAGTTCGGTCTACCTACAGGTGGAACTGTAGAGGAGATGCACAGTCGGTTTGCTAACTTCGCATCTCGGGAGGATCATCTACCAGAAGTACTCGCCCGCTTAACCGAACTGGAAACTCAATATGGACAAGTAGCCACCAACGACCGCACACTAGATGTGAAGCCACGCTCACGATCTACCTCCCCTGCCCGGCTGGTCGACGAACACCCAAAGGATACAGACGTAGATGTCACCCGTAACCGTCTAACTACGACACTACCACTGGTATCCAACACCCGAATGGAATATACGAATGGAATTGCCCAACTGTCTCTAGAGATCCCACGTCAGGCTACAACTGGAATCACCGACAACACAGGATATGCCGCCATCGCCGAAAAAGTGTCCAAATGGGGCGTTACATTTGATGGTTCTACAGATCCGCTGCACTTCTTGGAAAAGATAGAAACTAGAGCTGCCACGTACAGGATTAACCTGGAATCACTACCACGGATGATATCCCTTTTACTCTTGGGCTGAACGGAAGGATGGTGGCAGACTTGTGATCTAGTGGAGGCCAACTGGAAAACATTTAAAACATGGATTCTTAGACTTTTTCTTACCCCCAAGATATTTCGAACGACTCGAG
This sequence comes from Drosophila neocordata, assembly GCA_018903615.1. Lineage (NCBI taxonomy): Eukaryota > Metazoa > Arthropoda > Insecta > Diptera > Drosophilidae > Drosophila > Drosophila neocordata. Next base: position 158,611 of record JAEIGI010000070.1, read on the forward strand.
GATGCCATCCGTACCCGACGCCAAAGGGCTGGAGAACCCTTCAAACAATACTTAGTCGAGCTGCGCCTAATGATGAAAAGAGCCAACTACTCTTCGGACCAAGAACTAGAGAGAATATATGACAACCTGCACCCGGAGTATCAGCTATATACAAGACGCATCGATTTCAAGGATCTAACAGAGCTGACTAAGCTGGTTGTGAACTTTGAAATTATTCAAAGTGAGAACAACTATTCTCATCCCGAGACTGGATTTAGACGCCCACCAAACGCCGTTTTCCCAATGTCAACTAGTTCATACACCGGAGGAAACAGATTTCACAATCCTGAGACGTTGCAAACTACAAGGAAAACTAATACGTTGGAGAATGACAACATGTTTCCAAAGGTCTACCAATTATCTGACGTCCCCATTGATCTACGTCGAGCCTGCCGCCGATGCAGTGAGACTGGCCACTTCGCCAGGAATTGTACCAAACCCCGTATAATCTTCTGCTGGGAGTGTGGTCAACGAGGTCGGCGTACGATCGAATGCTGTCAACAATCGGGAAACGACGGGCGCCTTCGTTTGAACGGGGATCAGACGAAAGCCGCGCTCAACCAACCCCAACTCTAGATATCCTCAGATTCGAAAAGGGTCGCATCATAGCGCGCATAAGCGATAATCAAACCCTAGTGGATGCGACAATCGATACTGGTGCCACCAGAAGCTTCATCAGTGAACACTTAGCTCAGCAACTGGGATCCGCCGATGACTGGAGAGATGTACGAACCGTGATTCACCTGGCCGATAGTTCACAGAAGGAAGTTACACGAGCCCTACGCCTAGAAGTGGCTTTAGGAGTCAAGCCTGTACCCCTAACTCTACTTGTATTACCAAATATCATGGATCAACTCATCTTAGGAACAGATTTTCTAAAAGGGATTGGAGCTACCATTCACTGTGGAGAAAATTATATACAACTCAAGTCACCAACAGTGCATTGGAAGGAGCCTATCTCTCATCCGATCATCGTCAACACTCCTGAGGAAAGTTCTACGAAGCTCATAGCCGGCCATCCCACTCAGACACAGAAGAACAACTCTCAAGCATCCTCACCGAAGTTACCCAAGCACAGCCACAGCCCTTACGTCCAAGTCTTACCCTCACCACAGGAAGATGCTATCAGGAAAAACCCTTTCAGAAGCCCCACCGAGAAACCAATGCAACGAGAACCAGTCCCAGCCTCGCCAGTTTTAGGCCAACTAGAAGTACCACAGGATCGCAACGAAGTTTCAACGCTTATACCCAACGAAGACAAGAACACAGAAGACCAAGTTATCTCCAGTTTCCTAGCAACAGAGTTACCAAAGTTCGAAACACTACAAGGAATATCTCACATTGCAGAACACGTCATCACGATGAAAGACGATCGACCAATCAAGCAACGTTATTACCCAAGAAACCCAGCTCAGCTACAAATAATCAACGACACAGTGGATCAACTACTCAAAGAAGATCAGATCAAGCCCTCCAAAAGCCCACACAGCGCGCCTATTGTCCTCGTTGGATACTCGCATGTGCATCGACTTTAGACAGCTCAACGCTCAGTCTATACGGGATGCATACCCGCTGCCAAGAATCAATCACATCCTGGAGAGACTTAGAGATGCCAAGTATATTTCAACCGTGGATCTCAAAAGCGGTTATTGGCAGATCCCTCTGGCCAAGAATAGCCGTGAATGCACCGCATTCACTGTTCCAGGACGAGGCTTATTTCACTGGAAGGTCATGCCTTTCGGCCTACACTCCGCTTCGGCTACTTTTCAGCGAGCACTCGACAGCGTAATCGGACCCGAGATGGAACCTCACGCCTTCGCCTATCTCGACGATATAATCGTCATAGGGCGAACTCTGGAAGAACATATGGCCCACCTTCAAGAAGTCTTTCGACGTCTAAGAGCAGCAAACTTAAGAATCAACCAAGCGAAGTGCAAGTTCTTTAGACGACGTCTTCAGTTCCTTGGACATGTCATCAGCGAGCATGGTATACATACGGATCCCGAGAAGATAGCAGCAGTAAAAGAATTATCACCACCCACCAATGTGCGTCAACTTCGCCGATGTCTAGGCATCGCCTCATGGTACCGCAGATTTGTCTCAGACTTCGCCAATGTGGTCCAACCGATGACTTCACTACTCAAGAAGAACACCAAATGGCACTGGGATACCAAACAGCAACAAGCATTCGAAGAACTAAAAACCAGGTTAACCTCAGCACCCGTCTTGGCTTGTCCCGATTTTCGGGAAAAATTCTCGCTACAAACAGAGGCCAGCGCCTATGGACTCGGAGCGGTCCTCACTCAACGATTGGAAGGAGCAGAACGAGTCATCGCTTACGCTAGCAGAAGATTACTACCAGCTGAAGAAAATTACTCTGCCACGGAAAAGGAATGCCTTGCCATAGTTTGGGCAATCAGGAAAATGCGCGGATACTTAGAAGGATATCGTTTCGATGTGGTAACAGACCATCTAGCATTAAAATGGTTGAACTCCATCGACAATCCTACTGGACGAATTGACCGTTGGGCACTGGAGTTACAGCAGTTCGAGTTTGACATTCACTATCGCCGAGGAAAATTAAACGTTGTTGCCGATGCCCTCTCCCGGCAGCCTCTAGCAGTACTACAAATAGCACAGGATACTACGCCTCAATGCAACTGGTGGACGACGTTGAAGAACCAATTGGAAAAACACCCCGAACAGATGCCAGACTATTTGTACGAAGGAAATCAAATTTATCGCAGGATGAATCATCACCCAGATGACCCAATACCTTGGAAACTTTGCGTGGCCAAAGACTATAGGAAACGAGTTCTACGCGAGTGCCATGACGACCCGACAGCAGGCCATCTAGGAATACGGAAGACGACTCTACGGGTAGCTCAACGCTACTATTGGCCTGGTTATTTTCGAGATGTTAATCATCATGTGAGGACTTGCCTCCCATGCCAGAAGTACAAGGTGGAACAAAATAAGCCGGCCGGAAAAATGCTTACGAGGCAAGTAAAAGAACCTTTTAACCTCGTCTCAGCAGACTTTGTAGGTCCACTTCCCCGATCAAAGCAAGGCCACACAATGTTACTAGTCTTCTTGGATAACTATAGCAGATGGATCGAACTAGTGCCACTCCGAAAAGCCACAGCAGCGACGTTACAGAAAGCATTTCGGGAAAGAATCATCGGACGATTCGGAGCCCCACACTCATTAGTATGTGACAACGGAACTCAGTTTACTAGCAAGGACTTCAAAGAATTCTGCGAAAATTCCGGAATAGAACTTCAGTATACTGCGCCCTACACTCCACGCCAAAATCCAACGGAACGTGCAAACCGCACCGTCAAGACTATCATAGCTCAATATCTACGTGGGACCAGCTACTACCGGAAATTACATTGGCCATCAACTCAAGCATATCAGACACGACAGGATACAGCCCAGCATTTCTCGTGCTTGGCAAAGAACCGCGCCTACCAGGTGCCCTATATGACGCCGTCACTCCTGGAACAGGATCTACACCTTGGTCCCCAGAAAGCAGAATCAAACGAATGGTCGACGTTCATAAACTAGCACAAGGAAACATTCAGAAGGCGTCTCAGGATCAGAGCCGCTACTACAATCTTAGACACATAGCTTGGCGACCCACCATCGGGGCACTCGTCCTACTACGAAGACATTACCTATCCAAAGCCTCCGAGGGATTTGCTGCCAAGTTGGCACCAAAGTTCGAAGGCCCTTTCAAGGTAAAATTCTTCATTTCCAGGAACATCGTCCGACTCCAGGATGCTCACGGAAGGTCCTGTCGCACAGCCAGTGTCAGCGATCTAAAGCCATATCAACAAGCGAATCCAAGCCAAGAAGAAATCCTAGAAGACACAGAAGATAACCACAGAGCCGAGCCTTGCGAAGAGATTTCACAGGGGCCACTTGTTGGAGATTTCGATCTCCCAACGTCCCTGCCCTCCTAAAGGGGGATCTCTGTTCGTAAGACCAAACAGCAGACCACTACGTATATCTTACCTTAGTTATCTTAGTTATAATATTAGTTTTTAAGTTTATCACACGTTTGTAAATCACACTATTAGGCAGGCAAAGTTAGGTAGTTCACAGTTAGTTCCTTTCAAAATCAGGCATATGAACTAATTCCCTTCCTTAGAATGTCGTCCACCAGCACTTTCATGACCGCGCTAGCACCGATGATTGCATCTATCACGGCGGACTTCGAGAAGATAGCTGCAACCCGATTTCTACCCCGCAACCGAGACGCATCATCGCCAGAGGCAAATAAGCCGATTACCGAGGAAACTATCGCAACAGCTACAGTAGCGGGTAAAACTTCGACTCATCAGCAAGCGCCGCCTGAAACCCCACGCCTGGTGAACTTGATCCTCGAGATCGAAGATAAGGAAGGAGAGCGTAGTCGATCTTTGCAATCCCCTCGCCAGCAAGCAGCCTTTTTTGAAGTCGCTGCACGAAGTCTTATACCCCGACTCGTGGTGTGGCAACGGTCAGCCAATCTCGCCTGCTCCACCGACTGAGCCTGCATCTAGACCGTCACTCGTCCCCGAAGAGTCTACCGTGGAAAGATGCTTCCGGTTGTCCGAAGCACCGGACCACCCGGTAATAAAGTCAGTGATGCGCCTGCCGCGAGTGCATGCTTGGCTAAATTCGTCAGCGATGCGGATGAACATATGGACCCTGACGACGACGAAGAAGTCCAATGGGATGGTCGCTTCTACCGCTATCACGGGAATCCTACACCCCCTCGTCGTCTAAGTTTGAGTGACGACCAAGAAGTCGACTTATTCCCCGGTAGCCCCTACTCGACCCGAGGCACGGTTTTTAGTCCACCATGCGAAAGTCCTCCCACCAACTTCCACGTAGACGAAGAGACCGGAGAGAGAATATATCTACCGAAGCCCAGTCCTTCGTGGAGTACGGACACTCACAACCATCCCTACGACCCATGGGGGTCGGAAAGCTCGACGACACCCCCATACCCTGGATCATTCGAAGCCGTACGAAATTACCCTTATTTTAAGGACATCTCTGTAGATGCCCCCACCGAGACCGAGGAGAACGCCGTCCCTGAACTCATCGAGACAACGCCTGCCCCCACCGAGACCGAGGAGAACGCCGTTGCTGAACTCATCGAGACAACGCCTGCCCCCACCGAGACCGAGGAGAACGCCGTTGCAGAACCTATCGAGACAACGCCTGCCCCCACCGAGACCAAGGAGAACGCCGTTGCTGAGCACATTGAGACAACGACCGCCCCCAAGTTACCGAGACACCTCCCGCTCTCACCAAAGGATGTCCCCAGGTGTGAGACCACCGCCATAGAGGCTCCCACCGAATGGCGCGTGCTGACGCACGACCGACGAATACCCTGGACATTGGCACAAAGGATACAGGACCGTCCACATCGCAACAAACCATGGCGATTCCGGCACGAAGAAGCCGATCTGGCCTACCGCGTCCGCATCACGGCGGGAGGGAGCGTCACAATTTCTCTTGCCTCCGGAAAGTGAGGAGGGAGTGTGAGGATTCACAAATTCTTGTTTCTATTTTTCTTCATCTATCAATATATATATAACCATAAGTCAACCTTCTAAACTAATATGCTCTACTTATTGAAGGGTATTAGTTCAACATTAGGTTACAGTTTTTAACAAGAGAGCAATTGTTTTCTATTTCATCTTTAGGTTACAGTTTCTAGCAAGAGAGAGAGCAATTGTTTCAGTTTCTAACAAGAGAGCAATTATTTTTATATCTTTTGTTTCTCTCTCCTTCGCATTGCAATAGCCAGCGACGCCGACGCACCGGCGGTACAGTCAGTGTCAGCATAGCTAAGCTAAGACGTTTGGTCACGTACACCAAAAGCTCGTAGGATAACGGTGAATCATCAGTAGCCAATCAAAACGCGCCACGCATTTCTGCAGCTGCGTCGAAAGCTTTGAATGTTAAAAACTAGGGCAAAGGCAAGGGTTGGAAATAATAGTAAGATCACTCAGTTGGTGACCATCGGCAAGTCAAGTCCAGACAGACAAGTAGTGCATACCAAGTTAAAGAAACAATCAAACTGACAGTGAGGCAAAAAAAAAAAAATGAAATCAAGTGAAAGAAAAAAAAAGAATCCAGCAAGGGATAGAACAACATAGAAGCTAAACACAGACATCAACAGATTAAATAATAATAAAAATTATATTTACAAAATCCCTACTATGCACCGAAACGGGTAAGTCGGCCTTAAGGCCACGATACTACCACCTTATTCTCTTCCTCTAGGGTAGTGTGATCGTAGGCAGCTATACATTTTGTTTTTATAATAGACACATGTGATTTAGAATTAATAAAATTAAATATGAAACAGTGGTCCTTGCCCTTATTTCTTTAATTCGTATCCCTCCCCCTTTTTCTCCATATTTTATTGTGAAGTCCTAATAATGTGTTAGTGTCGTTTAAATAACCTATGTTGTGTTTCCATGGTACAGTTGGCAGTATGTCGACCAGCAACCATTTCAGTGTCCGCGTAATACCCTAACTGAAATGTTGGTCGTACATGCGCCGACTTAGTGCCATTTAATATTATTCGACATCCGGGTAATACCCTAGTCGAAGCAATATTAAATGCGCATGAAAATGGAACCACTGTAGTGTAGTTCAGTGTGTAGCTTGTAAAGTGGTTGTGATGTTATTTGGCTAGTATTTCAGTGTCCGGGTAATACCCTAACTGAAATATTACCAAATGTACATCCGACCACTTAGTGTCATTTAATATGGATTTCGGTGTCCGGGTAATACCCTAACCGAAATCATATTAAATGTACATGCCGTTGAATGTACGTTGCATTGTCAAAGTGTTTTCCATGGTACAGTTGGCATCATGTCAGCCAGCAACCATTTCAGTGTCCGGGTAATACTTTAACTGAACTGGTGTTGGTTGTACATGCGCCGACTTAGTGCCATTTAATATTATCCGACGTCCGGGTTATACCCTAGTCGAAGTAATATTAAATGCGCATGAACATGGAACCACTGTAATGTAGTTTTCATGTAGAGTAGCACAGTGGTCATGATGCCATTTGTTTAGCATTTCAGTGTCCGGGTAATACCCTAACTGAAATGTTAACAACTGCGCATCTGTGTCCGGGTAATACCCTAACCGAAATAATATTAAATGTACATGCCATAGTATGTGTGTGTGTCTTCCCCTTGTACAGTGTTCACCCCAAATAAGTGTCTTTAACTTTAATTGTTTAATTTTGTGTCTCTTTGTCATGTCAAATAAATAATTATTCCCCACATTTGTCTATATTAGTTGAAAATCCAGATGTCTGGAGCTTTTCTTACAAATTTTTTGTAATTAAAAAGCCCTGGATAGACTGAGATGTATACCCAGGCTGGAAAACTTCCTTACAGATGGCGCCCGAGCAGGGACCTCGAGAAACATTTTTAAATATATAATATATAATATATAATATATAATATATAATATATAATATATAATATATAATATATAATATATAATATATAATATATAATATATAATATATAACATATAACATATAACATATAACATATAACATATAACATATAATATATAATATATAATATATAATATATAATATATAATATATAATATATAATATATAATATATAATATATAATATATAATATATAATATATAATATATAATATATAATATATAATATATAATATATAATATATAATATATAATATATAATATATAATATATAATATATAATATATAATATATAATATATAATATATAATATATAATATATAATATATAATATATAATATATAATATATAATATATAATATATAATATATAATATATAATATATAATATATAATATATAATATATAATATATAATATATAATATATAATATATAATATATAATATATAATATATAATATATAATATATAATATATAATATATAATATATAATATATAATATATAATATATAATATATAATATATAATATATAATATATAATATATAATATATAATATATAATATATAATATATAATGTATCACTCTCGCGCTCTCGCTCTGGTTTTCGTAAACTCTTTGATGTGTTTAACGCTTTGGAGACAGAGCTATAAGCTGTTGAATGAGTCTCCAAAGCGCAAGAAAACTAGTATGCGGAATTTGTCCCTGCATATGCCGGTGCCTATCCCTGTCTCGGCCGCGGTTCCGCAATTTCCGTCACTGCTCACAGCCAATCCTCCGTAGCTCATATCGTTTACCACCCCCGTCACACAGGGTGGGCGTAAAGATGAGGCCATTTCCGTTTCTCCTGGAAATGGTCTCTCTATACAGACGAATGAAACTGTAGTATCCGAACAGTCCGGGCAACTGCCAAATTCTTTGGTTATCGCCAACAGCTGCTCAGTTAGAGGAACACCATCAATTAGGCCTCTGACCGGAGTACCACCAAAGAAACATATATTTGTTTCTAAGCTTGATCCCGAAACTTCTTCAGATGACGTCTTAAGTTACATTAAGACAAAAATGCAAGCATCAAAAATAGAGGCGGAAAAATTTAAATTTATTTATTCTAGGGAGATCTCTTCCTTTAAAATTAGTGTCCCGGTTGAACTGTTTGACTGCATCTGTAGTAACAGCTTTTGGCCGGATCACATTTTAGAGAAAGATTATACGGCCAAAAAAGAAAACTCGTGGCTCAGTTAGGCTTCCTCCCACTTCTACTTCTATTGCTTCCGGAACATCAGCATCTGCTGGTGTTCCAAAAACTAATTTCGTTCCTTAATCTGGCCTATCAGAACGTAAGAGGACTTAAATCTAAGCTTCCTAGACTTTATTTAGATGGTCTAGTATTTGATTATAAAATTTTAGTATTTTCAGAGACTTGTCTGCAAAATTTTCAATATTCAGGTGTGATCGCATTTCGCGTGTAGGCGTAGGAGTCTTGATTGCCATTGACTCATATTTATTTTCTTACCGGATTCAATCTCCTGATAACCAGGAGATTGAGTTTGTAAGTGTCACAATCCGACATGGCGGTGTACATTAAACACTTGGTTTCTATCCAACACATCTCATCTTTACTGTCTGATAGAGACATGTTAATTGTTCTCGGTGACTTTAATTTACCGGAAATAGTATTTTCGTTAGCTTTTTTCTTTGAATTTTTGGATTTTTTCTTTCACTCCAAAAAATACTTGAATAAAATATAATATAATGTCTGTCTGTTCTAGCAAAAAGTGTTTTAACCCTCCTGCACCCCATAACGTATTTCTCACTTCTTGGCTGTGTGATGTCAAGCATGTTAAGTGTGCCGGCTATACGGCCAAAGTAAGGGACAGTTTGGAGCAAAGAGGTGGTCTCAAATGGGGCTGCGACTCATGCCAAGAAGAGCAAATCGAAATGAGGGTAATTATGAGGCAGACCAGGAACAAGTTTAAGAAACTGTCAAAAAATGGTTTTCGTAAACTCACTGATGAGTTTAACGCTTTGGAGACAGAGCTATAAGCTGTTGAATGAGTCTCCAAAGCGCAAGAAAACTAGTATGCGGAATCTGTCCCTGCATCTGCCGGTGCCTATCCCTGTCTCGGCCGCAGTTCCACAATCTCCGTCACTGCTCACAGCCAACCCTCCGCAGCTCATATCGATTACCACCCCCGTCACACAGGGTGGGCGTAAAGATGAGGCCATTTCCGTTTCTCCTGGAAATGGTCTCTCTATACAGACGAATGAAACTGTAGTATCCGAACAGTCCGGGCAACTGCCAAATTCTTTGGTTATCGCCAACAGCTGCTCTGTTAGAGGAACACCATTAATTAGGCCTCTGACTGGAGTACCAATAAAGAAACATATGTCGCATCACTATTTTTTAATTTACTCGTTAGTTAATCGTAATAACTGTACCATCTCTATTGTAACGATTAAAAGAAAAGAGAAGCAAAAGGTTACATGTGTAATGTCTTTTTATCCTTTTCATACGGATATCTTCTGTCTCAAGATATCATGTGATTTTCTTGCGAGCCCAACAGATATGTCTGTTCTACGTAGCCTCGGCCTGACAATGGAATAGAGTAAGATAACCATAGTGCTAAGCTCAGATGCGTGCCAATACAGTGTGTATGTATTGGTCTGTCAGATTGGAGAAAGAGAAATTGCTTTCACTTTGGATTGAACTGCGAAACTGAAAGGTAACGAGAAAAAATGTCTTGGCCGAGGAAACGTGAGGCACGCGAATTGGATGATAATATGGAGACTGCGCGAGATGACACGGAATCTACGACATCAGAAGTGGGATCGCCTCCACACCAAGCAACATCAGACGACTGTTTAATTACATTTATGGAAATGAAGCATCGCAATTTCATGGAAGTCAATGTCCACCGAATAAATCGCCATGTCTGTCGCGCTGGCGCACGCTGCCCATGTTGATAAGAGACTACAACGCACAGTTTATACGGCCAACGTCAAATCCCGTAACGAATTACAAAATGAGCTACGAGTTTTTGATTTTGTCAACAAGAAAGACAGTACCACTGAGGAAAATTCTACAAGTAAAAGACAGGTCATAAATTTGTCGACTGCAGATTAAGGAAAACCAACGCTAAATCTCAGCAAGGAACCAACAGAAGTTATAGCCGCTCATTGGATGTGAAGAATAAAGTCATTACTTGCTAAAAGTGTGGAGCTCCTGGACAAATTGCTTCGGTTTGTACTGGACGACAGGAGTCAACCACTCAAAATAAGGCGGGCGAAAAACGTGTAAACGTGTGCCAATTGGCTGATCCGATTGGTAGTTTGATTTTATCTGGTGAGTCATACCCATTCTTTTTTTTTGATTCTGGATCCGAGTGCTCTCTAGTAAAGGAATCTGCGTCTCAGTGACTGTCGGGCATACGAATTAATAACGTTGTCGCTTTAAGGGGTATCAGAGATAATACAGTAACAAGCACTTTACAAATTATGTGTAATGTAATTATCAATGACTATTCTCTTGAGGTTCTTTTTACGTAGTTCTTAATAATTATATTAATTACGATATAATAATTGGTCGCGAAATTCTAACTCAGAATTTTGGCGTTAAAATAACAACAAATACTTTAGAACTATTTAAGACAAAATTTGTGTATACCCTATCTGCTTTGAACAATCGTGTCAGTCTTGACAATATTGATACTGAGATGTGTGGTGTGGATAAGTCAAGTTTGATAGAAATTTTAAATGAATTTTCAAATGCATTTATAGATGGGTTCCCAAAAACAAAAATCAGTACAGGTGAGCTAGAAATTCGCTTGGTTGATCCTAATAAAACCGTGCAAAGGAGACCATATAGACTTAGTATTGAGGAAAAAGAAATCGTGAGAGGCAAAATTAGAGAACTATTGGAGGCCAATATTATCCGCCCTAGCTGCTCCCCTTTTGCAAGCCCAATACTTTTAGTAAAGAAAAAGAATGGCTCAGATAGACTTTGCGTGGATTACCGGGAACTAAATGCAAATACTGTTGCTGAAAAATTTCCTCTACCGCTAATTAGCGATCAGATATCTAGGTTGCGGGGTGCGAAATACTTCTCGTGTTTGGATATGGCCAGTGGTTTCCACCAAATCAATATTCATCCAAATTCGATTGAAAAGACAGCCTTTGTTACTCTCGAAGGCTAATATGAATTTTTAACCATGCCTTTCGGATTAAAGAATGCCCCGTCTGTGTTCCAACGTGCGGTGATGAAAGCGTTAGGGGATCTTGCCCATTCATATGTCGTCGTATATATGGACGATATCATGATTGTTTCAGAAACAAAAGAGGAAGCGTTTGTGAGGTTGCATACTGTACTGCAAATTTTATGTCAGGCTGGTTTTTCATTTAATGTGACAAAATGTTCCTTCTTAAAATCCACTGTTGAGTATCTTGGGTTTTTAGTTAAGAATGGTGAAATTCGACCTAATCCACGAAAGGTGCACGCTCTGCACAATTTACCTCCTCCGCAGTCGGTCACTCAAGTAAGGTAATTTATCGGTCTAGCGTCTTATTTTCGACAATTTGTACCCAAGTTCTCTGAGATAATTAAGCCCTTGTATGGTCTAACCTGCAAAAATAAAACATTTGATTGGAAATCAGAGCACGAACAAATTCGAATAAAAATTATAACAACTTTAACAGATGAATCTGTACTTGTTATATTTGATCCCCAATATCCCATTGAATTGCACACTGACGCCAGTATGGATGGTTACGGAGCTATTCTACTCCACAAAATTGACAATAAGCCACGTGTTATAGAGTATTTCAGTAAACAAACATCCTCCACTGGATCCCGTTATCATTCATATGAACTTGAAACATTAGCTGTGTTTAATTCAATGAAGCATTTCCGACACTATTTGCATGGCCAACACTTGACAGTTTATACTGATTGTAATTCACTGAAAGCCACAAGAAAGAAAATTGACCTCACTCCAAGAGTTCATCGGTAATGGGCATATATGCAATCATTTGATTTTGATATTCAGTATAGACCAGGAGTCAAAATGGCCCACGTTGATTTCCTTTCACGTAATCGGTTTCCAAATGAAGTAAAAACTCAATCTTATACGAGTCCAAAAAAATAAACATGTTTTGTTGACAGAAATAACTGAGAATTGGCTCCTTGCAGAACAACTGAAAGATTCAGAAACGTCATTAATTATTTCAAAAATTCAGAATGATGAACTAGAAGAAAATGTGGGTAGAACGTACGAGTTACGCTCGAAAATGCTTTTTCGTAAAATTCAAAGATATGGAAAAACTAGGTGTCTTCCAGTTATTCCTAGATCGTTTAGGTGGTCTGTAGTTAATCATGTCCATGAGAGTATTGTTCATCTTGGTTGGAAAAAAACGTTGGACAAAATGTACGAATTTTATTGGTTTGAGCATATGGCTAAATACGTACGAAAGTTTGTCGACAATTGTATTACTTGTAAGCTGACCAAACCTACATCAGGAAAACTACAAATTGAGCTTCATCCTATACCCAAGGTTGACATTCCATGGCATACAATACATATTGATTTCACGGGTAAATTAAGCGATAAAAGGGATTAGAAGGAGTACATTATAGTACAAATAGATGCATTCACTAAATTTGTTTATTTGTACCACACCGAAAATATAAGTAGGAATGCGATTTATAACAAAGAACGGTTTGACAAGAACAAAGCTAAATTTAACAGATTTAAAATTGGCGATTATGTTTTGCTTAAAAATGAAGAGAGACATCAAACAAAATTAGATCAAAAGTTCAAAGGTCCATTTGTTGTGGCAGAGATACTAGAAGGAGATCGATATGTTTTAAAATCTCTAGTAAATAAGCGAACTAACAAGTACTCGCATGAAGCTCTAAGAAGTATGCCAAAAGAAGGGATTCCCAAAGAGCTGGACTCGTGTGATGAGATTGAAATTGTTGAAGATTCATTGGTGGACTCCAATGAAGGTGAAGACGTTGAAAGAGACGTCATAAATGGGTTGGTGGATTCCAACTAGAAAAAGACACGTTGAAAGATACGTCATAAATGGGTTGGTGGATTCCAACTAGAAAAAAGACACGTTGAAAGATACGTCATAAATGGGTTGGTGGATTCCAACTAGAAAAAGACACGTTGAAAGATACGTCATAAATGGGTTGGTGGATTCCAACTAGAGTGAAGGCGTTGAAACAAGCGTCAGAAAACCATTGGTGGACTCCAATGTGAAAAGATACGTTGAAAGAGACGTCTTGGTTAAGTTGGTGGATTCCAACTGAATTTCAATCTAATAATTCGGACATCGAACATGGGTTGACCCATAATGTAGGGTTGCCAATGCTAGTAGGTACACGAGTTAAAGTGTTGACTTATTAGATGTCTGGTGACTATCATTGCGGTAAAAGCCCATGTTTTTAAGTGTCTTAGAAACGAGATTACATGTAAACTTGGGAATCCTCGATCCAAAGGCTTGGAGAATTCTAGGCTATCTTCTGTCATTGGTGCGGCCGAATTGAATAAAGTTAAATAATTCTCGTAATTTTTAATTGAGTTGTGGACAAAATTTAATCTGTTCATTAAACATAATCTTTTCAGATTAAGCTTAACATGATCTGCTATATTGTTAAAAATGTTCTGTAACACACTAGGACGTGTGAAGGTCAGGAAGGCCGTGTCGCATCACTATTTTTTAATTTACTCGTTAGTTAATCGTAATAACTGTACCATCTCTATTGTAACGATTAAAAGAAAAGAGAAGCAAAAGGTTACATGTGTAATGTCTTTTTATCCTTTTCATACGGATATCTTCTGTCTCAAGATATCATGTGATTTTCTTGCGAGCCCAACAGATATGTCTGTTCTACGTAGCCTCGGCCTGACAATGGAATAGAGTAAGATAACCATAGTGCTAAGCTCAGATGCGTGCCAATACAGTGTGTATGTATTGGTCTGTCAGATTGGAGAAAGAGAAATTGCTTTCACTTTGGAATGAACTGCGAAACTGAAAGGTAACGAGAAAAAATGTCTTGGCCGAGGAAACGTAAAGCACGCGAATTGGATGATAATATGGAGACTGCGCGAGATGACACGGAATCTACGACACAATATTTGTTTCTAAGCTTGATCCCGAAACTTCTTCAGATGACGTCTTAAGTTACATTAAGACAAAAATGCAAGCATCAAAAATAGAGGCGGAAAAATTTAAATCTATTTATTCTAGGGAGATCTCTTCCTTTAAAATTAGTGTCCCGGTTGAACTGTTTGACTGCATCTGTAGTAACAGCTTTTGGCCGGATCACATTTTAGAGAAAGATTATACGGCCAAAAAGAAAACTCGTGGCTCAGTTAGGCTTCCTCCCACTTCTACTTCTATTGCTTCCGGAACATCAGCATCTGCTGGTGTTCCAAAAAACTAATTTCGTTCCTTAATCTGGCCTATCAGAACGTAAGAGGACTTAAATCTAAGCTTCCTAGACTTTATTTAGATGGTCTAGTATTTGATTATAAAATTTTAGTATTTTCAGAGACTTGTCTGCAAAATTTTCAATATTCAGGTGTGATCGCATTTCGCGTGTAGGCGTAGGAGTCTTGATTGCCATTGACTCATATTTATTTTCTTACCAGATTCAATCTCCTGATAACCAGGAGATTGAGTTTGTAAGTGTCACAATCCGACATGGCGGTGTACATTAAACACTTGGTTTCTATCCAACACATCTCATCTTTACTGTCTGATAGAGACATGTTAATTGTTCTCGGTGACTTTAATTTACCGGAAATAGTATTTTCGTTAGCTTTTTTCTTTGAATTTTGGATTTTTTCTTTCACTCCAAGAAATACTTGAATAAAATATAATATAATGTCTGTCTGTTCTAGCAAAAAGTGTTTTAACCCTCCTGCACCCCATAACGTATTTCTCACTTCTTGGCTGTGTGATGTCAAGCATGTTAAGTGTGCCGGCTATACGGCCAAAGTAAGGGACAGTTTGGAGCAAAGAGGTGGTCTCAAATGGGGCTGCGACTCATGCCAAGAAGAGCAAATCGAAATGAGGGTAATTATGAGGCAGACCAGGAACAAGTTTAAGAAACTGTCAAAAAATGGTTTTCGTAAACTCACTGATGAGTTTAACGCTTTGGAGACAGAGCTATAAGCTGTTGAATGAGTCTCCAAAGCGCAAGAAAACTAGTATGCGGAATTTGTCCCTGCATATGCCGGTGCCTATCCCTGTCTCGGCCGCGGTTCCGCAATTTCCGTCACTGCTCACAGCCAATCCTCCGTAGCTCATATCGTTTACCACCCCCGTCACACAGGGTGGGCGTAAAGATGAGGCCATTTCCGTTTCTCCTGGAAATGGTCTCTCTATACAGACGAATGAAACTGTAGTATCCGAACAGTCCGGGCAACTGCCAAATTCTTTGGTTATCGCCAACAATTGCTCAGTTAGAGGAACACCATCAATTAGGCCTCTGACTGGAGTACCACCAAAGAAACATATATTTGTTTCTAAGCTTGATCCCGAAACTTCTTCAGATGACGTCTTAAGTTACATTAAGACAAAAATGCAAGCATCAAAAATAGAGGCGGAAAAATTTAAATTTATTTATTCTAGGGAGATCGGTGCACGAAAGGTGCACGCTCTGCACGAAAGGTGCACGCTCTGCACAATTTACCTCCTCCGCAGTCGGTCACTCAAGTAAGGTAATTTATCGGTCTAGCGTCTTATTTTCGACAATTTGTACCCAAGTTCTCTGAGATAATTAAGCCCTTGTATGGTCTAACCTGCAAAAATAAAACATTTGATTGGAAATCAGAGCACGAACAAATTCGAATAAAAATTATAACAACTTTAACAGATGAATCTGTACTTGTTATATTTGATCCCCAGTATCCCATTGAATTGCACACTGACGCCAGTATGGATGGTTACGGAGCTATTCTACTCCACAAAATTGACAATAAGCCACGTGTTATAGAGTATTTCAGTAAACAAACATCCTCCACTGGATCCCGTTATCATTCATATGAACTTGAAACATTAGCTGTGTTTAATTCAATGAAACATTTCCGACACTATTTGCATGGCCAACACTTTACAGTTTATACTGATTGTAATTCACTGAAAGCCACAAGAAACAAAATTGACCTCACTCCAAGAGTTCATCGGTGGTGTGCAATCATTTGATTTTGATATTCAGTATAGACCAGGAGTCAAAATGGCCCACGTTGATTTCCTTTCACGTAATTGATTTCCAAATGAAGTAATAACTCAATCTTATACGAGTCCAAAAAATAAACATGTTTTGTTGACAGAAATAACTGAGAATTGGCTCCTTGCAGAACAACTGAAAGATTCAGAAACGTCATTGATTATTTCAAAAATTCAGAATGATGAACTAGAAGAAAATGTGGGTAGAACGTACGAGTTACGCTCGAAAATGCTTTTTCGTAAAATTCAAAGATATGGAAAAACTAGGTGTCTTCCAGTTATTCCTAGATCGTTTAGGTGGTCTGTAGTTAATCATGTCCACGAGAGTATTGTTCATCTTGGTTGGGAAAAAACGTTGGACAAAATGTACGAATTTTATTGGTTTGAGCATATGGCTAAATACGTACGAAAGTTTGTCGACAATTGTATTACTTGTAAGCTGACCAAACCTACATCAGGAAAGCTACAAATTGAGCTTCATCCTATACCCAAGGTTGACATTCCATGGCATACAATACATATTGATTTCACGGGTAAATTAAGCGATAAAAGGGATTAGAAGGAGTACATTATAGTACAAATAGATGCATTCACTAAATTTGTTTATTTGTACCACACCGAAAATATAAGTAGGAATGCGATTTATAACAAAGAACGGTTTGACAAGAACAAAGCTAAATTTAACAGATTTAAAATTGGCGATTATGTTTTGCTTAAAAATGAAGAGAGACATCAAACAAAATTAGATCAAAAGTTCAAAGGTCCATTTGTTGTTGCAGAGATACTAGAAGGAGATCGATATGTTTTAAAATCTCTAGTAAATAAGCGAACTTACAAGTACTCGCATGAAGCTCTAAGAAGTATGCCAAAAGAAGGGATTCCCAAAGAGCTGGACTCGTGTGATGAGATTGAAATTGTTGAAGATTCATTGGTGGACTCCAATGAAGGTGAAGACGTTGAAAGAGACGTCATAAATGGGTTGGTGGATTCCAACTAGAAAAAGACACGTTGAAAGATACGTCATAAATGGGTTGGTGGATTCCAACTAGAAAAAGACACGTTGAAAGATACGTCATAAATGGGTTGGTGGATTCCAACTAGAAAAAGACACGTTGAAAGATACGTCATAAATGGGTTGGTGGATTCCAACTAGAGTGAAGGCGTTGAAACAAGCGTCAGAAAACCATTGGTGGACTCCAATGTGAAAAGATACGTTGAAAGAGACGTCTTGGTTAAGTTGGTGGATTCCAACTGAATTTCAATCTAATAATTCGGACATCGAACATGGGTTGACCCATAATGTAGGGTTGCCAGTGCTAGTAGGTACACGAGTTAAAGTGTTGACTTATTAGATGTCTGGTGACTATCATTGCGGTAAAAGCCCATGTTTTTAAGTGTCTTAGAAACGAGATTACATGTAAACTTGGGAATCCTCGATCCAAAGGCTTGGAGAATTCTAGGCTATCTTCTGTCATTGGTGCGGCCGAATTGAATAAAGTTAAATAATTCTCGTAATTTTCAATTGAGTTGTGGACAAAATTTAATCTGTTCATTAAACATAATCTTTTCAGATTAAGCTTAACATGATCTGCTATATTGTTAAAAATGTTCTGTAACACACGAGGACGTGTGAAGGTCAGGAAGGCCGTGTCGCATCACTATTTTTTAATTTACTCGTTAGTTAATCGTAATAACTGTACCATCTCTATTGTAACGATTAAAAGAAAAGAGAAGCAAAAGGTTACATGTGTAATGTCTTTTTATCCTTTTCATACGGATATCTTCTGTCTCAAGATATCATGTGATTTTCTTGCGAGCCCAACAGATATGTCTGTTCTACGTAGCCTCGGCCTGACAATGGAATAGAGTAAGATAACCATAGTGCTAAGCTCAGATGCGTGCCAATACAGTGTGTATGTATTGGGCTGTCAGATTGGAGAAAGAGAAATTGCTTTCACTTTGGAATGAACTGCGAAACTGAAAGGTAACGAGAAAAAATGTCTTGGCTGAGGAAACGTAAAGCACGCGAATTGGATGATAATATGGAGACTGCGCGAGATGACACGGAATCTACGACACAATATTTGTTTCTAAGCTTGATCCCGAAACTTCTTCAGATGACGTCTTAAGTTACATTAAGACAAAAATGCAAGCATCAAAAATAGAGGCGGAAAAATTTAAATCTATTTATTCTAGGGAGATCTCTTCCTTTAAAATTAGTGTCCCGGTTGAACTGTTTGACTGCATCTGTAGTAACAGCTTTTGGCCGGATCACATTTTAGAGAAAGATTATACGGCCAAAAAGAAAACTCGTGGCTCAGTTAGGCTTCCTCCCACTTCTACTTCTATTGCTTCCGGAACATCAGCATCTGCTGGTGTTCCAAAAAACTAATTTCGTTCCTTAATCTGGCCTATCAGAACGTAAGAGGACTTAAATCTAAGCTTCCTAGACTTTATTTAGATGGTCTAGTATTTGATTATAAAATTTTAGTATTTTCAGAGACTTGTCTGCAAAATTTTCAATATTCAGGTGTGATCGCATTTCGCGTGTAGGCGTAGGAGTCTTGATTGCCATTGACTCATATTTATTTTCTTACCAGATTCAATCTCCTGATAACCAGGAGATTGAGTTTGTAAGTGTCACAATCCGACATGGCGGTGTACATTAAACACTTGGTTTCTATCCAACACATCTCATCTTTACTGTCTGATAGAGACATGTTAATTGTTCTCGGTGACTTTAATTTACCGACATGGCGGTGTACATTAAACACTTGGTTTCTATCCAACACATCTCATCTTTACTGTCTGATAGAGACATGTTAATTGTTCTCGGTGACTTTAATTTACCGGAAATAGTATTTTCGTTAGCTTTTTTCTTTGAATTTTGGATTTTTTCTTTCACTCCAAAAAATACTTGAATAAAATATAATATAATGTCTGTCTGTTCTAGCAAAAAGTGTTTTAACCCTCCTGCACCCCATAACGTATTTCTCACTTCTTGGCTGTGTGATGTCAAGCATGTTAAGTGTGCCGGCTATACGGCCAAAGTAAGGGACAGTTTGGAGCAAAGAGGTGGTCTCAAATGGGGCTGCGACTCATGCCAAGAAGAGCAAATCGAAATGAGGGTAATTATGAGGCAGACCAGGAACAAGTTTAAGAAACTGTCAAAAAATGGTTTTCGTAAACTCACTGATGAGTTTAACGCTTTGGAGACAGAGCTATAAGCTGTTGAATGAGTCTCCAAAGCGCAAGAAAACTAGTATGCGGAATTTGTCCCTGCATATGCCGGTGCCTATCCCTGTCTCGGCCGCGGTTCCGCAATTTCCGTCACTGCTCACAGCCAATCCTCCGTAGCTCATATCGTTTACCACCCCCGTCACACAGGGTGGGCGTAAAGATGAGGCCATTTCCGTTTCTCCTGGAAATGGTCTCTCTATACAGACGAATGAAACTGTAGTATCCGAACAGTCCGGGCAACTGCCAAATTCTTTGGTTATCGCCAACAGCTGCTCAGTTAGAGGAACACCATCAATTAGGCCTCTGACTGGAGTACCACCAAAGAAACATATATTTGTTTCTAAGCTTGATCCCGAAACTTCTTCAGATGACGTCTTAAGTTACATTAAGACAAAAATGCAAGCATCAAAAATAGAGGCGGAAAAATTTAAATTTATTTATTCTAGGGAGATCTCTTCCTTTAAAATTAGTGTCCCGGTTGAACTGTTTGACTGCATCTGTAGTAACAGCTTTTGGCCGGATCACATTTTAGAGAAAGATTATACGGCCAAAAAGAAAACTCGTGGCTCAGTTAGGCTTCCTCCCACTTCTACTTCTATTGCTTCCGGAACATCAGCATCTGCTGGTGTTCCAAAAAACTAATTTCGTTCCTTAATCTGGCCTATCAGAACGTAAGAGGACTTAAATCTAAGCTTCCTAGACTTTATTTAGATGGTCTAGTATTTGATTATAAAATTTTAGTATTTTCAGAGACTTGTCTGCAAAATTTTCAATATTCAGGTGTGATCGCATTTCGCGTGTAGGCGTAGGAGTCTTGATTGCCATTGACTCATATTTATTTTCTTACCGGATTCAATCTCCTGATAACCAGGAGATTGAGTTTGTAAGTGTCACAATCCGACATGGCGGTGTACATTAAACACTTGGTTTCTATCCAACACATCTCATCTTTACTGTCTGATAGAGACATGTTAATTTACCGGAAATAGTATTTTCGTTAGCTTTTTTCTTTGAATTTTGGATTTTTTCTTTCACTCCAAAAAATACTTGAATAAAATATAATATAATGTCTGTCTGTTCTAGCAAAAAGTGTTTTAACCCCCCTGCACCCCATAACGTATTTCTCACTTCTTGGCTGTGTGATGTCAAGCATGTTAAGTGTGCCGGCTATACGGCCAAAGTAAGGGACAGTTTGGAGCAAGGAGGTGGTCTCAAATGGGGCTGCGACTCATGCCAAGAAGAGCAAATCGAAATGAGGGTAATTATGAGGCAGACCAGGAACAAGTTTAAGAAACTGTCAAAAAATGGTTTTCGTAAACTCACTGATGAATTTAACGCTTTGGAGACGGAGTCCAAAAGCTATAAGCTGTTGAACGACTCTCCATAGCGCAAGAAAACCAGTATGCGGAACCTGTCTATGCATCTGTGAGGTTCCGCAATCTCCTTCATTGCTCACGTCCACTCCTCCGCAACTCATATCGTTTTCCACACCCGTTTTTCCTGGAAATGGTCTCTCTATACAGACGAATGAAACTTGTAGTCAGGGAAACTACCAAATTCTTTGGTTATTGCCAACAGTCGTCCAGTTAGAGGAACACAATTAATTAGGCCTCTGACTGGAGTACCACCGAAAAAACGAATATTTGTGTCAAGGCTTGATCCCGAGTTGGTAGGGACGACTTGCTTGCTTTATTTTAAAAAATAGTCATTACAAATAAAGTTTTGCAATTTTCCGAAGGCAGCAATATTATCTGGGTCTTGTGGTTTTATCTTCGAATTCTTTGTTACCATTTTTGTCAGCGTGGTGTGTTGCCGAAATTTATGCCCGGTAATTAATAAAGCTGCACACAGCGAACGGAACGCTTCGTTTTGTGCAAGCTCTCTTCTATTCTTATTCTTGCGGTACTTTTCCTATGTACTTTTCATATGTATATATAACTTAAGCTAGTTAGAAACACAACGCGTGATCGATGTCGGGGCCTAAGAGTATAGATTAGAGTAAAAAAAAAATTGTTTTATAGAAGATGCCAAATTTAACATTGAAAAATGTTATAGAATTTTAAAACTACCTTCGCCTACCGACTTTCCGCCTTGAATGAATTAAATGAAAAATAAATTGAAACTGAGCGTTTTAGTGGAACTAGATAAGTAGCCAAACAAACAACAACTAACACTAATCTTTTAAAATTTACTTCTTTAACGATCAAAGGATTTATAAATACAAGGCAAACTGATCGTCATATATACTGATTTCAGAAAGTCTTTTAATTCTGCTGATCATACGCTCCCGTTTTTATAAATTAAATAATATGTTCTTTAATTAGTTGGATTCGTGCATATATGACAAGTTGAGCTAAAAGGATTCTTTTTAAATCATCATATTCTAGATCCATCCATGTTACTTCGGGGGTGTCTCAGGGTAGTCATTTGGGACCACTGCTGTTTACCCTTGTCATTAATGACCTTCCCTTTGTTTTAGTTCCGAAGACATAACCTCTTCTTATCGATTGCAATCTGCAACGTCATGACTTTACACAAAAATCTTCGCATTTGGTCTCCTTAAATTTGAGCGATTCAAATTCTTTTATTATTGCATGTAAGCCTTTTTTTCCTCTAAATTAAGGTGAGAATCTCGAATGTCATTACAAGTAATAAGATCTTAAAAATCGCTAATCTCATCGACTTTTGCTAACATTAAAATTTCTTCGTATTCATGAGGCAGACCAGGGACAAGTTTAAGAAACTGTCATCTGGTTTTCGTAAACTCTTTGATGAGTTTAACGCTTTGGAGACAGAATTCAAAAGCTATAAGCTGTTGAATGAGTCTCCAAAGCGCAAGAAAACTAGTCGGAATCTGTCCCTGCATCTGCCGGTGCCTATCCCTGTCTCGGCCGCAGTTTCGCAATCTCCGTCACTGCTCACAGCCAACCCTCCGCAGCTCATATCACACAGGGTGGGCGTAAAGATGAGGCCATTTCCGTTTCTCCTGGAAATGGTCTCTCTATACAGACGAATGAAGCTGTAGTTTCCGAACAGTCCGGGCAACTACCAAATTCTTTGGTTATTGCCAACAGCTGCCCAGTTAGAGGAACACCATCAATTAGGCCTCTGACTGGAGTACCACCGAAGAAACATATATTTGTTTCTAGGCTTGATCCCGAAACTTCTTCGGATGACGTCTTAGGTTACATTAAGACAAAAATGCAAGCATCAAAAATAGCGGTGGAAAAATTTAAATTTAATTATTCAAGGGAGATCTCTTCCTTTAAAATTAGTGTCCCGGTTGAACTGTTTGACTGCATTTGTAGTAACAGCTTTTGGCCGGATCACATATTAGTGAAAGAATATACGGCCAAAAAGAAAACTCGTGGCTCAGTTAGGCTTCCTTCTACTTCTTCTTCTATTGCCTCCGGAATATCAGCATCTGCTGGTGTTCCAAAAAACTAATTTCGTACCTTAATCTGGCCTATCAGAACGTAAGAGGACTTAAATCTAAGCTTCCTAGACTTTATGTAGATAGTCTAGTATTTGATTATAAAATTTTAGTATTTTCATTTTCCCGCCACTATCCGACATGACGTGGTACATTAAGCACTTGGTTTCTATCCAACACATTTCATAGTATGGTCCCCTGCTGACGAATCTGCTTTGTTGCTCACTTCTATCTCACATTGCTTTATTGAAGGTGTTCTGGAGTTATCTTTGACTCAGACAAATCCAGTCCGTAATTAAAATAATAGAGCAATTCCACAAATGGTGCAGTTTCTAGAATAAACCCTCTTCTCATGTTTGAAGATATTTCTCATTCTATTTTGGAGTCAACTACTGATTTTCTGTATCGTGTACCGACTGTTGGTGCCTGTCTTGCGGTTAAAGACCGTAATTTTCGCAAGACTAATTTTATTAAGTTAAATGAGCTCATTTTTAAGACTGATTGGTCTTCCCTGTGTAATTGTAAAAGTTTTTGATGCGTATAACACAATGCTATACGGATTGCCGTTATCGTTGTAAATTAGAATTTTCCAGTAATGCTAAACAATTTTATAGCTTAGTTAAATCCAAAAGCAAAATGTCTGTTTATCCATCCTACTTAACTCTTGAAAACAACAATGCGATTTCTGATCAAGCCATGACTGAATTGTTTGCAGACTTTTTTACAACAACCGATTGCATTACGGAATAACTTCCGTATCCTTATCAGATAAAAGGTTTAACTGCATTTCTAGTGCTTCGATCGAATAAAGTTCGCTCCTAAGCGTGCTTAATTTAGTGAAACCTGTGTACTCTCCTGGTCCTGATGGTCCTGGTCTGTCAAATCTTCCACGTTCCCAGCTATCTGGAAGGAATCCTATATAGTTCCTCTCCATAAAAGCGGTAAAAAATCGGAAGCATCCAACTATAGCGGTATTTCTAAATTGTCCGCTATACCTAAAGCTTTTGAAAAATTAATCACTTCTCAATTGCAACATTTTTGTAGTTATATAATTTCACCATCTCAACATGGGTTTTTGAATTGTAGATCTGCTACTACTAACCTTTTAGAATTTACTTCTTTAACGATCGAAGGATTTAGAAATGCAAGGCAAACTGATGTCATATATACTGATTTCAGTATTCTGTTAATCATACGCTCCTTCTTTTTAAATTAAATAGTATTGGCAAGTCCTTAAATTAGTTGGGTTGGTGAATATCTGACCAATAGAACTCAGAGGGTTCTTTTTTTATCGTCATATTCCAGATCCATCCATGTTACTTTGGGGGTGCCTCAGGGTAGGGGGGACCACTGCTGTTAACCCTTTTCATAAATGACCTTCCTTCTGTTATAATATATTCACGTGCTCGTATGTAGGCAGATGACGATTTGCGATTCCAATCTGACCTTCAAAATCTTCAGCTTTGGTGTCATAATAATAAAATTTAATGCAACTAAATGCAAGATCATGTGATTTTCCATAGAAATTCTCCGCATTTTGTTACTTATTTTCTTACTAATACACCATTAGAATGTCTTAATGAGATATATGACTTGGGTGTCCTGATAGAACATAAACTAACGTTTAAATCCCATATTTCCTCTACCGTCGTTAAAGTCATGGCCAATGATGGTCAATGAAGTTTCACGATCCATATACAACCAAAATTCTTTTCACCTTATTGGACCGTCCAGTTTTAGAGTATGCATCTTGCTTTTGGTCACCGCAAACAAAAACAGTTCCTGCTTTTTGCTCTTCGTGGTCTGAACTAGGATCGTAATGTCAATTTTGCCATCATACTCTAGTACACTTCTTCTACTTGGCCTTCCTTCTCTCACTAATCGTAGAGTAATGCTTGGCGTCATTTTTATGCACAAGCTTCTTAAAGGTGATATTAACTCGCCCGAGCTATTGAATTAAATAAATCTGAGTGTTCCTTGTAGACCTACTCGAAACTTTATACCTCTATCTCTTTCACGCTGTTGTACTAATTATTTATTGCATGAACCTTTCCGAGTTTTTTGTTCTGATTACAATCGTCTTTGTCATGTTATCAGTACAGAGCTTTCTTTCCCTTTCTTTTTTAGCTCGTAGCTAGCTTGAGTTTTCGTTTTTGTCTGTATGTATGAAATGTCCCCGCGACTCGAGCCGTACGCTTTGCGGCTAGCGCCCTCCGGTCGCTTGGTCGGAAGGTGTGGGCACTTAGTGCACCGGATGGGATTGACGCAAAAAAAAAAAAAATAAAAAAAAATAATGCCGCGTGGAAAAGTGCGGTGCATTATCCCACCACGCGTCCTCCCTGTGTCTATCTAAAGTGAAGGAACAAGCGAAGTATCACTTGCACAGCGAAAAAACAAGAGAAGAATTAGCACGTGAAGAGGTAACAAGTGGGGAGTTAACAAGTGAAGGAACAAGCGAAGTAATCAAGCGAGGCACACGAAGTGAAACCTACAAATGAACCAGTGAAAAGGATAATCATACATATCCTGGATACAAGTGAAGGTTAAGGGACGGATTTGTTTGATGGCAAGTAGGAACACTATGGGCTATTCATTTCATTTTAATATAGACTAGGAGTTATTCCTAGCAGTGTAGTAAAGACTAGGAGCTATTCCTAGCGGATCATAAAAAACTAGGAGCTATTTCTAGCAGATCATAAAAGACTAGGAGCTATTCCTAGCAGATCGATCATAAAATACTAGGAGCTATTCCTAGCGATTTTAGCAAAGACTCGGAGTATAGGAAATAATCATTAAACTGGAGCAGCGGCAGACACGAAAGAGATGACACTCTGCAACGAATTCACTATACGGTACAGTCGATACACAATAAATGACACGAGATACAAAAATAAACAATTAGTAGTAAAGACACTTATTTGGGGTGAGCACTATACAATGGGAGAGATACATTACACAAAACTACATTACAGAGTTCCATGTGCACATAGGTATATTTAATTATGCTTCCATTAGTATTACCCGGACGTCGAATAATACTAAACAAGTACCAGTACCATTTCAGTTAGGGTATTACCCGGACACTGAAATGGCCCCTAGTCGACATGATGTCGACTCTACCATGGAAGCCACTTGGATACACAACATTCATACAATTTTATTTTAGGTTATTACCCGGACACCGAAATAACTATTAAATGACACTGAGCAGTCGGATATACAATTGGTAAGATTTCAGTTAGGGTATTACCCGGACACTGAAATAACCAAATGGCATCACGACCACTGTACTAGCTATACATTGAACTACATTACAGTGGTTCCATGTTCATGTGCATTTAATATTGCTTCGACTAAGGTATTACCCGGATGTCGAAAAATATTAAAGGACACTAAGCCGGCACATGTGTAACCAACACCATTTCAGTTAGGGTATTACCCGGACATTGAAATGGTTGTTGGTTGACATGATGCCAACTGTACCATGGAGACACTTCAACGATACAACATTTATTTACTAATATCCTTTGGGTTAGGGTGTTACCCGGACACCGAAATAAATATTAAATGGCACTAAGTTACTTTCCACATCTAATACTGTTTCAGTTAGGGTATTACCCGGACACTGAAACAGGCACTAGATATGGAAGTGTGGACTATTTAATCAACACTAAACACTAATAATTTGGACGTCACAAACAAAAAAGAATAAGAAATATTTAGAGGTCACTGTTCTATGATAATTTTTATTTCTTTAACTTCAGTTGTTTTTCCCTTAAATCTTCATTTTTTTACAGCCTATTCTAACTACCTAGCATAACACTATCCTGAGGTAGAAGGGGAATACTGGGGTCGTGTCATGGTCCTAAGGCTGACTTACCCGCTTCCGTATCTTACTGTCGATATAAATATTCTTCTTGAGTTTTCCTTTATTCCTGATATGTTGGTATATGTTTCCTTCCAGTTTACTTTTTTTCTTGGCTTGCACTGTTTGCGTCTTTGTATCACTGTCACACTGTCACTATAAGTTTATTTGTATGTTTCCACTATGCACTCTGTCTCCGTTTTCGTACAATGTGAACTGATCTCGGCGATGGTCAAAAACTAAGTGATCTTGTCTTGTCTTTAAAATCTAGCCTTTGTCCTAATTTCGCATTGTTCTAAGCTTTCGACGCAGCTGACAAATAACCGTGACAAAACGTCTTGACTTAGCTATGTTGGCGCCGACTGTACCGACGGCGTGGCGGTTAGCAAAATTGTTCTCTGGCTAGGTTTTTCAATGCAACATCGCTATTATTAGTGTTCACATTATTTTCAATATTTTCAAAATCAGTTAAGTATTAAACATCTGGCAATTTTCTTATGCCTTTTTTTCTTAGCGTATTGAAGGTGCGCTCCACCTGACCATTAGCCCGACTAGTTCTTGGTGCAATAAGATGATAAAGTTACTTTATCTTTTGCTGTGCACAAAATTCACCAAAATTGTGTTGGGAAAATACCTTCCTTGGTCAGCAATAATTCTGTTCGGTACACCAAACAAACAGACCGCCGACTTTCAAGCACTTATGCAGCTTTCAGAATCTAATTTAAGTGTGTGTCCAAAATTTACATCCATGCCCGTCCAAGATCGATCGGCTGCAATCAAACAACAGAAGTTGTGCCTAAATTGAATAAGAATGCCGCAGTGCCCATAGCTGCCACATATGCAAGGAGCGGCATCACACTTTGCTGCATCGCCCCAGTGGTTGCGACATCCAATGCGCCGCAACCCGCGACTTTCGTAAACTCAGTTTCAGTTGAGCGACCCACATCCAGTCAGAACATCCAGAATTTCTTTGTTTCCACCCCACGTAAAGGCCTACTAGGCACCGCCATGGTGACCATACGACACTTGGGCGCTAACTTCGTTGCGCGCGCTTTAATTGACACCGGGTCTGAGGGAACATTTTTATACGAAAGAATGTTCAACCTAGTGAGACCTCCGTTCCGTCTCTTTAACGCCCAGATAAGTGGCATTTCCAATTCTGTGGCCGCCAGTGCCCAGAAGCTATGTCAGTTTCAGCTCGTGTCTTTCACAGATCCCTCTCGGCATGTGGAAACCACAGCCTTTGTCCTGCCAAACCTAGCCGGAGCGCTAACCTATTTTTGCCGAAATGAGATTTGGACACTTGTTAGGTTATAAGATTATCATCAAATTTTTTAACATATTTCGCCATGTTTTCGAACCATTAAAAAACGTACGCTTTGTCCAGAGTTTTTTTCAAGCCCAAATGCATAACCGACTCATAAATTTGATTGATTGCCGACCACCCAAAAGTTCGAGGCACAACGGGCAAACACCGAGATCTGCCACAGCGCTGAATTTTTCGATAAAGTACCTCGTAAGTATTTGCTATGTTCTTGTCTTAAGAATTCTCTTTTAACTTAGTTACCACTAAAAACAACAGAATGACGAGGATGCTCCGTAATCAACCACTCGCTAGACAATTCCTCCATATTAGCTCGTTTTTCTACAATTTTGTTTGATACACAATTAAGATCCCGGTGGAAGTGTATTTCGTGACAAAACGTAAGTCATGCGCTTTCCCCTTCTATATTGTATTTTAAATGAAAATGATTCCAAATAGTTCTTGAAGCTTTGAGTGAATTACATCAGTGAATGCAGTTAGTGCTGCAATTTTGAGCGTATTCGGTCGAACTTCATTGGAAGACATTTCAAAGCCCAATTATTCAACCTCATCTACGCAGATCAAATTTGTTTCAAATTTTTGCAACGCCCACTTCTCCCCCGAAATTTAGGAAACACGAATAACTAGAGTTATAATAAAGGTACCGTATTTTTATTTGGCATACCCAATTATATGGCCAAAAGGTATCAGCTGACCAAATTTTGTTCAAATCGGACAACAAATATCGAAGATATATCTATGTACAATTTGTACTGAAATGCCTAGTGCGTAGTAAGTGTGAGCGAGATAGCATGCGTTCGTTGCTGTCGCTTGTAAGAAAAATTTTAGTTTGAATTAATGGCGAATTCGAAGCAGTTTGATTTTATAAAATTCCTCTAATTAGTACAGGGTATAGTTAAAGTTGGCAGGGACACGAATTGCTTGCTTTATTATATATCGACTCAATACTCGCAAAAGCCCAGTTCTTATTGAATTCATCACAGGCACAGACAACGACATCCAACTAAGCAAGCGCCGAAACACACACACATACTCGCCTCCCAGAAATACATACTCCGACACGGCCATACTGATATTACCACGTTTTCCTGAAATCTTCTTAATACATTTAATTTTAACAATTTTATTTTTATGGATACAAATAACTTAATTTATTATACCCTGTACCCATAGGGTAAAAGGGTATATTAAAGTCGCTAAAATGTATGTAACAGGCAGAAGGAAGCATTTCCGACCCCATAAAGTATATTCTTGATCAGCATCAACAGCCGAGTCGATTGATACATGTCCGTCAGTCCGTCCGTCTGTTCGTCCGTCCGTATGAACACGTGGATCTCAGAGACTACAAGAGCTAGAGCAACCAAATTTAGTATCGACATTTTGCCCCCGCAATTGAGGAAAAATGAATAACTAGAGTTATATTGAAGGTAGCGTATTCTTATTTGGCGCACCCAATAATATGGCCAAAAGGTATTAGCTTAACTTACACACAACGCAAATCTTCAATTTGGTATTAATTTTCAGCGCAAAGAACTCGGAAAGGTTCATGCAAAAAATAATTAGAGCAGCATGAAACTGACAAAGGTATTAAATTTCGAGTATCTACAATTTTCTACAATTATTTCGAGATCTACAAAAGGAACACTCAGATTCGCAATTGCCCGACGAAATCAGGCTCTTCTGGCTCTTGTGTCAGCATTTCTCCTGCTGCTGACTTGGATTGCAACGCATATCAGTTTTCACAGCAGCTCACATATGTACGTGTATACTTTGAGAGTCGTGGTTCTCAGATATTATTTGTTGCATTGATGGTTTCGGCACACATGGTTTTCACAACACGACGTCTTAATGCTCTGCCCTATGCTGTATATTTCTACATGATTGCCCATTTTCAATAAAAAAGCCAATATATTTTTGCAAACTTTGCTTTACTTGTTTAGCCGTATTATCGATAGACACAGTTATGAGCTGGTTGTTCATTTTTTCTGCGATTATCGTGTATCCTTCTGCATGATTGCCAATGGTTGCCTTGACAATGCATCTGCTACGACATTTAATTTCCCTTTGCGATATGTTATTTTAAAGTCATATTGCTACAACTCCAATGCCCAACTTGCAATCCGCCCTGCTGGACTCTCGACGCTATTCAGCCATTTCAGTGCCTTTTAAACAGTAATGACCTTGAAATGATAACCTTCTAAATACGGCTTCAATTCTTCTCTGTTGCTGAATAGTTTTGTTCCGAAGGATTCAGAGTTCTGCTGGGGTATAATACGACTCTCTCGCCTTCATCTTTATCTTGAGTCAGAATTGCTCCTACGTCGTAGTTGCTAGCGTCAGTTTGTAATACAAACATTTTCGCAAAGTCTGGGCATGTCAAATTAGGATCCGCCTCCAATTTCTTCCTTCCCCATTCCCTTTTTGCTTTCTTTTTTAGTAAAGAGTTTAATGATTGTACTAGCGATGGGAAACCGTCTGTACCATGATGCTATTCCTAGGTATTGGCGAAAGTCTTTTGTATTCTTTGGCGGTTTTAATTCAGACATTGCTGCCACTCTATCTGGATCTGTGTTAATGCCTTGATCTGTTACTCGGTGACCCAGGAATTGAAATTTTTATACATTCTTAAATTTGCTGCCTTCAGTCTGCGAAAAACTTTTTTCAAATGTGCTTTCTGCTGTTCGGCTGACCACTATGATGTCATCCTGATTCGCGAATGCGAGTGGCATAATTTCTGATCCTATAACCATGTTGGAATGTTGCAGATGCTGAATGCAAACCGAATGGCATCACTCTCCATTGATATATAGTCCCTTTCCTGGAACTGTGAAAGCTGTCATCTTCCTGCTATTCATTTCCAAAGAATCTGCCAATACCCATCTTTTAAATCCAAACTGCTTATAAATTTCGCTTCGCGCAGTTGATCTAAAATATAGTCAATTCTCGGCCTGGGATATGCGTTTTTTATTGATTTTGCGTTTATCTGCCTGAAGTCAACACACAGCCTCCATTTTCCAATTTGCTTCTTTTTTACCATTACTAACTGTAAGGACTGGTTGACCGTTCTATATATATCCCATTGCCATCAACTCTTCCACCTTCTAATTTATTATTCCTTGCATTTTTGGATTCTTCGGATAGTATCTTTGTTTTATTGGCTTATCGTTTCACACAGTGATTGTGTGCATGCCAACTTTAGATGTGCCAGTTATTTTGGCCAATTCGGCCAGTTCTTCGCACATAAAGTCCCTCACGTCTATCTCTGGTGCATCTGTCACTATTGCCGTTGAAATCCTTTCTGTCAGCATTCCTTTTATTCTGCACATTGGCGGAATTTCTATTGGTGCCACTTTCTTTTATAAAATTCCACCCTAACACCACCGCATCGATTCCGCTAGGCAATACTAAATTGTTATTTTCACTAATTTGTCTCCAAATGGCACTTCAGCGATCCATTGCCAGTCTATTTCTTTGACTGCTCCGACTGCTAATTTCACCTGTTTTTTTTGCTTTTCTTAGGTGCTCTGCTCTAGCTAATTTCCCTACTAGCTATTAGCCAACAAAACCGAGTCTCCCCTTATCCTGATTTCCGGTGATAGTTATCTTTCTTCTATCAGTTTTCCAATTAAGCTGTTCTGGCCGGCTCCTGTTCGCTCCTTGCAGGCAGGAACCGGTTTGCGTTTTCCCGTTGTCACGCAGCAGTTCATAGACCGCGTTCCAATTTTTTCGCAAGTCCAACAGAATACTATCCTAGCCTTCTGTTACTGCACTCTCTAGCGCAATATCCTGCAGCTCCGCATCTTTTGCATACCTGAGACGGATTCTGGATCCATCCTGTTGGATTTTTCATACAGTTCCGCCTTTGTGCCGCAATAGGTGGCTCTTCGTTTAAGCAGCGTCTGCAGTAGGTGTTGTGCCTATTGTTTTGCCCAATTGGCCGTCTTTGCCCTCCCATTGGTATGTGTGAGCTTTCTCTTTGGGCCTCTCGTTGGAACTGTTTTCTCTCCTGATCCAATGTTTCAAACTCATCTGCCAGTTGCATTAGGTCTTCTAGAGTTTGTATGTTGTGAGGGCGAATGAACCCTTTCAAATCTGGTGTGCAGTTTTCCAGAATAATTTCTAGTTGCTCGTAATCGGGGCATTTCAATGGACACATCATCGCATGGCATTTCTACCATGAAATCTTTGAACTACTCGTTCCACTGTTGTTTTCTATTTTTTACTTGATCTGCTAGTTTGGTGAAATATCCCCTCGCCAAAAAATATTTTTTTAACGCCTCAGTAATTTCTTCCCATGATGCCCAATCCCTATTCTTTGCTACATACCATTTTAATGCCTTATCTTTTAGCAATTCTGGCATTGCCCTTGGAATGTCATGTTAAAGTCTAATCCGTACATCTCTTCTACAGTTCCTGCAAACGTGAATCCGCATGTTTCGCCGGTTTTGTTTTTCATATAATAAATCCATGCTTTTGTCATTTTGACGGATTTTAGGATTAACGGCTATATAGCTAAGATAAGTGTTAAGTCCACATTATACCGCTGGTATTCATGAAAACTTATGTGGCTAGTATTCCAACGGCCAGGATGACTCCTGGTTTTGCCTATCTACACCTGTTGCCTGCTACGCTCCTTATTTGCTGCTAGGAATACTCCTAGTGTTTTTTCACAAGAGTACTCCTGGTTTTTTTCAACTATGCTACTCATAGCCTTCCCTGCCTGTGCCAGGAATACTCCTGGTTTTCCCTATCTGTGCTACGAATACTCCTAGTCTTTGCTAAATCGCTAGGAATAGCTGTCACAATGTGGAGTCAACGAGCTGTCACCCAGCTAGGAGAACAGGCACTTCTAGTGGAGTAGTTGAACAGTTAACAACTAAATTATTCGAGAATAAAGTCTTATAATTGTTTACCATAATAATTATATCGCGGTCTTTTCTTTGTTCAGCCCTCAACCAATTACTAGAAATCTCTGCCAAATTAACTCGTTTTTCCAAAATTTTACGACTTGACATAACTGAATCAATTAAAGGAAGATTCCTTGACAGAAAGTTTACATGCGCCATTCTTTTTCCCCCCCTATACTCTATGTCAAACGTGAATGACTGTAAGTAAGACCACCATCTTTGGACCCTAGGAGCCAGGTCACGTTTAGTCCTTGACGCCTTAAGAGAGTTACAATCTGTAAACACAACAAAGTTTCGCCCCAAGAGATAATGACGAAAATTCTTCACTGTCGTAACAACTGCCAGAGTTTCTAACTCATATGAATAATACGCGATTCTGCTGGTGAAGTAGCCTTGCTGAAATATTCAATTACATGAGACTTATTGTTTATTTTGTGCAGTAAGATTGGATATTGCGGATCAAATATCACCAAAACTGGCTTTTGTGTAAGAATAGAAATAATTTTTTGTCGAATTTGTTCATGTTCCGGCTTCCAAATAAATTTATTCTTTTCTGATGTTAAAAAATATATAATGGTTTTATTAAACATGAAAATCCTTCCACAAATTGTCTTAAATAAGACGCTAGCCCAATAAATTATCGTAAAGCAGTTACTGATTGAGGAAGTGGTAAGGCAGTTAACGCTGCAATTTTAAGCAATTTTAATCCTTCCACAAATTGTCTTAAATAAGACGCTAGCCCAATAAATTATCGTAAAGCAGTTACTGATTGAGGAAGTGGTAACGCAGTTAACGCTGCAATTTTAAGCGAATTTGGACGAATTTCACCCGCCCTTACTTCATATCCCAAATATTGAACCGTTAATTTAAAGAAAGAACATTTTTTAATGTTAAATGAAAATCCCGCCTTTGTGAGCACGTGTAAGGTAATTCTAAGCCGTTCTAGAGCTTCACTTTTTGTTGTCGCTACTATGAAAACGTCGTCCATGTAAACCAAGGGTGGGCAGCCAAACTTGGCAAGAGAGCCCGCCAACAAATTTTTCAAAAAAAAAAATTCCGGGCAAGAAAAAAAGGCCGCCACCCCCACCCCCCGAAGAAAAAAAAATAAAGGTTTTAAAAAAAGGGGGGCCCACCAACCAACCGGGGAGACAAATATAACAAACACAAAAAAAAAAAAAAAAACACACCACCTAAGGAAGGAAAAAAAATTTTGAAATTTAAAAAAAAAAAAAAACCAAACAAAGGGGGGGGGGGAAAAAAAAAAAAGAAAAGAGAATAACAACCCCACCCCCCCCAAAAAACAAAAAAAAAAAACACAAAAAAAAAAAAAAAAAAAAAAAAAAAAAAAAAAAAAAAAAAAAAAAAAAAAAAAACACAAAAAAAAAAAAAAAAAAAAGAAAGAAACAAATTATTTTATAAAAAAAAAAAATAAAAACAAAAAAGGTTTACGTCGGCATTCTGCCGAGGGTCAGCCAGCTAGGGTGTAGGTAGGGAGAAACTTATATGAAATAAAAATTAACAGTTTTCTTTTGAAGCTTAAAACCGCAAGTTTATTATTTCACATGAAATCAACTATCTAAAATAATTAAACAATTAAACACATATATACATGCATCCGGACTCAAGAAGTTGGTAACTATAGCAAAGCAAGAGCAAGATTGTGACGAATCACAAATCTTGGTATTTTTTATATATTAATATATATATACAAGCAAACCCTCCAAATCGATATGCCTTAATTACTAAAGGGGATTAGTTCAACATTAGGTTACAGTTTCTAACAAGAGAGCAATTGTTTTCTATTTCATCTTTAGGTTACAGTTTCTAGCAAGAGAGAGAGCAATTGTTTCAGTTTTATTTTTATTTCTTTTGTTTCTCTCTCCTTCGCCTTGCAATAGCCAGCGACGCCGACGCACCGGCGGTACAGTCGGTGTCAGCATAGCTAAGCTAAGACGTTTGGTCACGTACACCAAAAGCTCGTAGGATAACGGTGAATCATCAATAGCCAATCAAAACGCGCCACGCATTTCTGCAGCTGCGTCGAAAGCTTAAAATGTTAAAAACTAGGGCAAAGGCTAGGGTTAGAAATAAGCATAAGATCAATTAGTTTCTGGCCGCCGGAGAGATAACAAGTGACAATTAGCATCGAGATAAAAATCAAACAGTGAAAAACAAGAACTAATTTAGTGAATACATAGAAGTCAAACATGCAGAGCCGTGGTACTAAAACAAAGACAGTGCAAATAAAAAATCCAAGGAAAAGAAAACAAAATATAAAACAAGGAAAAGTAACGCATTTATCAACATTAAGATTGTGCAATTTATATTCGGGTGAGTCGGCCTTGAGGCCACGTTACTAACCCCTTACCCCTGCTATTTTTATAGGACAGTGTGATGTTAGGTAGATTAGGCAGTAAAAAAATGAGAATACATGAATTAGAAATAAAAATTATAATCGAACATTGACCCGTGCCGTTATGTCTTTAATTCTTATCCCTCCCCCCTTTCCCTCCCTTTGTCATGTCAAATAAATAATTATTCCCCACATTTGTCTAGGTTAATTTAAAGTCCAGAGGTCTCGAGATTTACTTATAAATTTTCTGTAAGTAAAGGCCCTGGATAGAGTGAGATTTGTACCCAGGCTGAGAAACTTCCTTACAGATGGCGCCCGAGCAGGGACCTCGAGAAAGATTTTAAATTAATTAGGCAAGCTTAGTGTAGGGATTAATTTTGTGGATTAAAGCCCCACCATATTTATTTGGCCTTCTCATATTGTTCATATCATTTTGAAAAACATTTATTGCTACCCTATAATATCGAAAAAAATTAACCAATTATATTATATTATAATATGATCGCATTATATTATATCATTTAATTATATACACATGTAAAATATATTTTTGGGGATTTTCTTTATTGGTGCAATATATATATAATGGAAAAAAAAAAAATTTTATAAATAATTCAATTTTTGCCTAGGGTAACGGTAGGACTACCTTAGAGTCATCGACAGAGTCGCAGCGACAGAGTCACGACAGAATTCAGTGGAACCAAAACCACGTGGCAAAAATACATATGCATATATTTTTATTTTTTTTTTTATATAATCGACAGAGCTAAACAGGGTATCAGCAGAGTCACCATAGAGAAAAAAAAAAAATTATATATGTATATATTTGAATTTTTTATAAGAACAAAAGAGAGAAGCGAGTATAGAAAATCCAACAGGCAACGGTAAAACTTTTAAAAAGTCATCGACAGAGTCCCAGCGACAGAGTCACGACTGAATACAGTAGAACCAAAACCTCGAGGCAGAAATATATTTTTTTTTATATCGACAGAGCTAAACAGGGTATCAGCAGAGTCATCATGAGAAAAAAAATATATATGCAATGGAATTTCTATACAAGCAAAAGAGACAAGCAAGCATAGAAAATTTCACAAATGAACGGTAGAACTATTTTAAAGTCATCGACAGAGTCCCGGCGACAGAGTCACGACAGAATACAGTAGAACCAAAACCTCGAGGCAGAAATATATTTTTTTTTTATATCGACAGAGCTAAACAGGGTATCAGCAGAGTCATCATGAGAAAAAAAGTATATATGCAACGGAATTTCTATACAAGCAAAAGAGACAAGTAAGCATAGAAAATTTCACAAATGAACGGTAGAACTATTTTAAAGTCATCGACAGAGTCCCGGCGACAGAGTCACGACAGAATTCAGTAGAACCAAAACCACGTGGAATTTTATTTTTTTTTATATATCGACAGAGCTAAACAGGGTATCAGCAGAGTCACCATAGAGAAAAAAAAATATATATGCAACGGAATTTTCATAAGAATATTAGAAACATAAGCAAGCTGAAAAATTTTGCACAAAGTAACGGTAGAACTATTTTACAGTCATCGACAGAGTCTCAGCGACAGAGTCACGACAGAATACAGTAGAACCAAAACCACGTGGAATTATTTTTTTTACAATCGACAGAGCTACAGCAGCAGAGTCACCATAAAAAAAAAAAAAAAAAAATAATATACATACGTACAACAGAGTCTAAGTACAAGAGAAGAAAGGCAGAAGATATAATGATAAAGTATAGGAGATGGAAAAAAAAAAAAAGATTACCGCTTGTTTTCTATCACACTTTATTCCTATGAGAAGGGGGTATGAGGGTGTTTCGTTGGTTCTCTTTGGTCGATATAGCCCCAACGGGATCTTTTGGATGCTCACTCCTATGAAGCGGAGGCTGCGACGCTAGCAGAGCAGAGGCTTCGAAGATAAAATCATGGTACCAATGCATACTGGAGAGAGTGAAATAGTGAGAGTCCATATTTAACCGTCGGGCAGTCAACATCGAACCATCAAGGAGTCAACATCGAATCATCCAAGAGTCAACATCCAGCCGCCAAGGACTACAGCCGTCTAAATTCCAAGGATAACAAAGGATAACAGGACTCTAAGCTACCAGCGTACCAAGGACCCAGCCAGTGAATATCCTTTTTCAAGGACAACAGCAGTCAAGATTACGAGCATACGAAGGAATCAACAGTGGACATCCTGTTCAAAGGATAGCAACAGCTTAAGTTACAAGGATATCAGCGAAGCCTACACCAAGCAGCCAAGAATACAAAGAATACAACGAAGAAACAAAGTCCCACAACCAGAGAAACAACGTCAACAACAAGTCAACGTCTAGCTTCAGCGAGTTATTATCCTTTTCTAGATATACCAGGAATCAAAGTCTAGCTACAGCGAGTCAACATCCTTCACAAGGATATCAGCAGCTCCGCAGTTACCAGGATACCACGAATCAGAGTCGAACTAAGCCAGGAACGAAGTTAAAGTCCTTCCTTTTTTCCCCAAGAGATACTAGAAGTCGTAAGTCAATGCTACAAGGATATCAGCGGAGTCTACATTAAGCCAGGAACGAGTTAACGTCTTTCGCAAGGATACCGAGATACAAAGATACTAGCGGAGTCTACAACCAGAAGTCTATGTCAAAGTCACAAGGATACCAGCAGAGTCTACATGAAGTCTAACACAAGTCAACGGCCGTCACAAGGATACTAGGAAACCAAGCTAGAACCACAACGAGCCATCATGCGTCACAAGAATACCAGCGGAGTCAACTCTAAGTCTTGCACAAGTCAACATTCTTCAGCAGTAATCCAAGCCAGAACCCCAACGATCCAACATGCTTTACAAGAATACCAGAAATCCAGTCAGCATGCTTCACAAGGATACCAGGAAGAGTCATAGTCAAACGTTCAACGAGGCAACATTTTCCACAAGGATACTATCTTAACAAGAATATCAGAGCGCAGCCCAAATGGAAATCTTAGCCAAGCACGAAGGGAGTTGTCACAGGATACGTCCTTCAAAAGGATACGAGGTCAACAGCATGTTAATGAAGACAAGGAGCATGAAACCAAGTTGCGAAAGATACAAGGAAGATCTTACATTGTCGAGAACGTAATCAATCAGAAGGATGATCGAGCAACCAAGCATCGTTTTTACAGAGCACAGTCCCGGTTACTTAGAGAAGATAAAATCGAGACCTCCGAGAGTCCTTACGGCGACCCACAACGAAGACAACAGTTGTCCAAAGCCCCTGAGGGATTCGCCGCCAAGGCAGCACCAAAACTCAAACGTCCCTACAAGGTAAAACACTTTTCTTTCAGGAACATCCTCCGACTCCAAGATGAACACGGAAGATCCGGCCGCACAGCGAGTGTCAGCGGTCGAGAGCAGACAACAACAAGCGAATCCGAGCTAAGAGAATCCGAGCTAAGAGAATCCGAGCCAAGAGAATCCAAGCCAAGAGAATCCAAGCCAAGAGAATCCAAGCCGAGAAGAAATCCTAGAAGACACAGAAGACAACCGCAGAGCCGAACCTTGCGAAGAGATTTCACAGGGGCCACTTGTTGGAGATTTCGATCTCCCAACGTCCCTGCCCTCCTAAAGGGGGATCTCTGTTCGTAAGACCAAACAGCAGACCACTACGTATATCTTACCTTAGTTATCTTAGTTATAATATTAATTTTTAAGTTTATCACACGTTTGTAAATCACACTATTAGGCAGTCAAAGTTAGGTAGTTTGCAGTTCGTTCCTTTCAAAATCAGGCATATGAACTAATTCCCTTCATTAGAATGTTACCCTTTATATCAGTCCTTTCGGGGCTAACCTCTTCCTTGGAAGACATCGATGCCAATTTTGGAGAAATCACCATCTCGATCAACATTCCCCAGCGAGGATGTACCAACGCTAGACATATCAAGGAAATCCACGAATCCGAAGTAAGCAACGGTAGAAGGTCCACCGAATGACGATTCAGAGCAGGAAGATACCTTCGAAACGAAAATTACAGAATCCAGACACGTCCCTACCCTACCCAAGTTCAAGTTTTGACGAAGAAAACGGCCTAGCCTACCAAGTCTACATCTCAGCTACCGGGAGAATAACCATTTCTTTTGCCTCCGTGAAGTAAGGAGGGAGTGTGACGAATCACAAATCTTGGTATTTTTTTATATATTAATATATATATATACAAGCAAACCCTCCAAATCGATATGCCCTAATTACTAAAGGGGATTAGTTCAACATTAGGTTACAGTTTCTAACAAGAGAGCAATTGTTTTCTATTTCATCTTTAGGTTACAGTTTCTAGCAAGAGAGAGAGCAATTGTTTCAGTTTCTAACAAGAGAGCAATTATTTTTATTTCTTTTGTTTCTCTCTCCTTCGCATTGCAATAGCCAGCGACGCCGACGCACCGGCGGTACAGTCGGTGTCAGCATAGCTAAGCTAAGACGTTTGGTCACGTACACCAAAAGCTCGTAGGATAACGGTGAATCATCAGTAGCCAATCAAAACGCGCCACGCATTTCTGCAGCTGCGTCGAAAGCTTAAAATGTTAAAAACTAGGGCAAAGGCTAGGGTTAGAAATAAGCATAAGATCAATTAGTTTCTGGCCGCCGGAGAGATAACAAGTGACAATTAGCATCGAGATAAAAATCAAACAGTGAAAAACAAGAACTAATTTAGTGAATACATAGAAGTCAAACATGCAGAACCGTGGTACTAAAACAAAGACAGTGCAAATAAAAAATCCAAGGAAAAGAAAACAAAATATAAAACAAGGAAAAGTAACGTATTTATCAACATTAAGATTGTGCAATTTATATTCGGGTGAGTCGGCCTTGAGGCCACGTTACTAACCTTTACCCCTGCTATTTTTATAGGACAGTGTGATGTTAGGTAGATTAGGCAGTAAAAAAAAAATGGAAATACATGAATTAGAAATAAAAATTATAATCGAACATTGACCCTTGCCGTTATGTCTTTAATTCTTATCCCTCCCCCTTTCCCTCCCTTTGTCATGTCAAATAAATAATTATTCCCCACATTTGTCTAGGTTAATTTAAAGTCCAGAGGTCTCGAGATTTACTTATAAATTTTCTGTAAGTAAAGGCCCTGGATAGAGTGAGATTTGTACCCAGGCTGAGAAACTTCCTTACAAGATATATATAAAAAAAAAGAAAAAATGTTAAAACATTTTCAGATGATTGTATTTATTTGATTTAGTATTTCAGGGCGACTTACCAAATCAAAGACAAAAATATAATTTAATTAAAAAAAAAAAACGAATGAAACATTTTCAGATGGTTGTATCTATTTGATTTGGTATTTCAGGGCGACTTACCAAATCAAAGACAATCAAAGAATACCTATAAAGGCATATACATACATATGCATAATTATATAAAATAATAATAATTTAATAAAAAAAAAAACGAATGAAACATTTTCAGATGGTTGTATTTATTTGAGTTGGTATTTCAGGGCGACTTACCAAATCAAAGACAATCAAAAGAATAAAGGTATATACATACATATGCAAAATATGCAAAATAATAATAATTTAATAAAAAAAAAAAAAACCAAATGAAATATTTTTAGATGGTTGTATTTATTTGATTTGGTATTTCAGGGCGACTTACCAAATCAAATTTACATATATATATATAAAAAAAAAAAAAAAAAAAAAACGTTGCAAACGAAAGATCACAATAAAACAAGTTTAAAATTATTGTCCGGCTGAATTTATATGTTTTAATTTTGGTTTCAACAATTTACTAAAATTTATCTCTACAGATAAACTTTACAATCACCAAAGATTTACTCGTTCCACCACACACACACAAAGAACACGACCGCAGATTCCACGCAGCAGAACTCCTTCTATTTTTAAGTATTATTAGTAACAAAAAAAATAAAAACATAATAGCACACAACACAACAAAACACAAAAACAAACAAAAATTAACTAATATAACATAAGACACACATATACATACATATAAGTTCTACAAATTAATGATCACCAAATTCCTAATTCATAACAAAACAAAAAAGTAAAGAAATCATTAACAGTCCAAGATAGGAGTAAATTGCAACATTAAAAAGGGTAAAGAATTTAATTCCAAACACTAGGAGCAGAACTCGTCTTAGTAATAGCTTATCCGATATTAGGGAAGACCAACCAGTAGTCAGACTGGACGACATTACACCCATGACATCAGCTTCCAGTTCGCCACCCCTTAGCCAAGGGGATATAACTCATACAGACGTACTGTCTTCATTAAAAATCCCTGATGCAATCAAGTTTTTACCATCTTATAATGGTAATCCTAAAACCCTAGGATAATTTGTGAGTAACGTTGAAGAGATTCTCCTCCTTAAAAGAGGAACAGATAAAACCCCGTATGGACAGATGCTATCAGAAACAAAATTGAGGGCCCAGCAAACGAGGCTATTATAGATGCGGGGGCAGGTTTAGTCTGGGATAAGATAAAGGAAGCTCTCATTCAGAGCTGTTCGGACAGTAGGGACGAACCGACTCTTATGATGAACTACATAACCTTGGGCAAGGCTCCTTATCACTTCGCCCATTATACTAAAAAGTCTGCGAAATCAAACTAGCACTATTCAGATTGACAGAAACAAGGGAATCCGAACCCCTTCTAATTAAAACAAAGAAAGACCTATTCGCAGATATCTGTCTCAATTCGTTCCTATCCGGAATTAGGGTTCCTTAGGGACGGGAGTCAGATCCATGAGACCTAACAATCTTAGACAGGCTCTGGATTGGGCCCTTAAAGAAAGAGAAAATTACTTTTTCCAAGACAATAAGAGGAAACAAACACAAAGACAAAATTCATACGGAACATATCGGCGATTCGACAATGTTAACGACTCGGACAGACGTTTTACAAATAGGTACGACAGGAACGATTTTAACTCAAGAAGAAATAATAGGAACAATCTGGCAATAATGCCAAGAATGGACAACAGGAATGATGCTCATTCAAATCAAAATAATAGAAACAATTTGGGAATCATGCCAAGAGAAAACGACTTTAACCAACACAATATAAACTAGAAGGATGGGCTAACTTCGGCCACGCCGAAGTTCAGATACCTTTGCAAACTGTTCTTATCAATAACATATAAATTACCAGAATTATAAGAAAGTATATAAAACTAATAATGCCCGAGTGTTCCAAAAAAATAAACTTACCAGTAAAAAAATTTTTTTTTTGGTTCGATTGTTCCTATAGGAGCTATATCATATAGTTGGCCGATTCTGTCAAAACTCAACAGACACATTTTTATATATACCAAACTTACATATACCAAATTTCGAGTGAATCGCTGTTAAAATAACCAAGATTTTCATCTAAAACCAATTTTTTGGCCGATCGTTCCTATATGAGCTATATGATATAGTGCCCCGATTCTGATAAAACTTTCCAGATATGATAGAAAGTATATTTAGTGATAATCGCATTTAAAACAACAAAGTTATTGCTCGAAATCCATATTCATGACCGATCTATGGGAGCTATATGATATAGTCAACCGATGTTGATGAAACTTGGTGGATATGTTAAGAAGTATATAAAACTCACAAATACCGGCTTTCGTAATATTTCGTTGGAAAACAACAAAGTTATTGGGGTTAAAGCTTATTCACGACCGATCGTTCCTATGGGAGTTATAAATATAGTGATCAGATCGGAATGATTCCGAGATATACAATGCCTGCAGCAAAAAGAAGCCTAGGTGCAGCTAGGTTTCAGCTCTGTAGCTTTAGGGGTCTCGGAGGAGATTGCGTTGATCCTGACAGACGGACGGACGGAGAGACGGACAGATGGATAGACGGGCATACGGACAGACGGACAGGGCTAAATGAACTCACATCATCGTGCTGATCAAGAATATATATACTTTATATAGTCGGAGATCCTTCCTTCTGTGCGTTGCAAACTTCTGACCAAAATTAATATACCTTTTTTGCAAAGGTATTAAAATTACAATTATTCAAGAAACACACAACAAAGAGGAGCAATCCATAATGTTGATCGCCCACAAGGTGAACTACACAACTATGATGAGCAGGGAAATTTTCAACCAAGTGCCTCGACGGCCAAACAGGTTACTTAATAAATAGAGACCCGAACACCCCGTTGCCATATATCAAATTGCATATTATAGGCCCCTATAAAGATTTAAATTTTTTGATAGACACAGGCCCAACCTTCTCTTTTATAAATCAAAATATGTACAAATACCGGAACAATTAGAAGTTCAAAATCCGGTCATAATTACCACAGTTCTAAACTCACACCATCTATACAAAAAATGTGTGATCCCCCTTTTCAAAGATT
Organism: Drosophila neocordata; assembly: GCA_018903615.1. Classification (NCBI taxonomy): domain Eukaryota; kingdom Metazoa; phylum Arthropoda; class Insecta; order Diptera; family Drosophilidae; genus Drosophila; species Drosophila neocordata. The sequence continues at coordinate 202,879 of JAEIGI010000070.1, forward strand.
TTAATAACGATTCGGCATTTTCGCTTCTTCTATTCAATTTCCATTTTTTCTTCGACGGATTAATCGGAATAGATGTCCTAAAAGGAATAAAGGCAGTAGTGAACCTGCCTAAAAAGATTTTACAACTTCCAACAAGTAATATAGACTTAATTATGGAAGATAGATTGATTTCCACCTTGTATACAGTGGAAGAAAATTCAAAGAAAATAATTAAGGTAGGTACCGGTTAATCTGAAAGAAGGCATATTTTTTTACGACCCTACAACCCTAACAGAGAACCTATTTATTTCGGGAGGCCTTTACATGGCTGAAGGTCATTTCAGTTATTTGGAAGTAAACAACTTCTCCAATAAAGAACAAAATTTTTGCATAGATACACCTTTAACAGTAGAAGAATGTGATAAGAGTGACTTTTCACAAGCAGGACTAATAATGAAAATTAACGATGATTTCAATAAATTGTTCTTAGTTGCAAATTTTAATCAAGGTTGATTAAAATAAGGAAAATTGTAAACGAAATGACTTGAATGGTAAAGTGGGTGTATAGACAGATACGAGGACGTGTAAGAGTGAGGATGGCCGTGCTGGAGATTTGATAGGGTATTGTTGGGTCTTTGATACCTTCTATGTTCTGTGGAACATGGTGTCTGTAACTTGGGCATACAGTTTTACAGTGACTTCTGTCATGTAACTTTGTTAGTTATGACTATCGTGTTAGTTCGACGGTGAGTCATGTAAGGTGTGACTGTTTAGTCATGCAGGTGTGTTAGTGTTGTGGAATAGTTCTATTATTGGTTAACAATTATGGTTGTCTTTGAGCGAGACGTCAGATGAATCTGATGGTAAGACTGGGTAGTAAGACTGGGTAGTCAGAACAAGAGCGCCAAGCAACAAGGAACTCGCTACGCTCAAAGACTAATTAAGATGTCGGAAAATACTAAACAATTAAATAGAGAAGCCGATGGAGCTACACCAGTCATCAATATTCTGCTAGGAATGATTACTACTCTTTTATGATCTGCTAGGAATAGCTCCTAGTCTTTTATGATCTGCTAGAAATAGCTCCTAGTTTTTTATGATCCGCTAGGAATAGCTCCTAGTCTTTACTACATTGCTAGGAATAACTCCAAGTCTATGTTAAAATGACACGAATAGCTCATAGTCTTTTTACTTGCCATCAAACAAATCCGTCTCTAAACCTTCACCAGGATATGTATGGGTATCCTTTTTACTGGTTCATTTCTAGGTTTCACTTCGTGTGCCTCGCTTGATTACTTCGCTTGTTCCTTCACTTGTTAACTAACTCCCCATTTGTTACTTCTTCACTTGCTAACTCTTCTGATGCCTCTTGACACAGGGAGGACGCGTGGTGGGACAATGTACCGTTGCCAGTACTTTTCCACGAGCCAATATTTTTTTTTTTTTTCGTCAATCCTATCGGGTGCACTAAGTGCCCACACCTCCCACCCAAGCGACCAATGGGCACTAGCCGCATAACGTACGGCTCGAGTCGCGGGGATACTTCATAAGTACAGACAAAATCGAAAACTCAAGCTAGCTACAAGCTAAAAAAGAAAGGTTAGTATTTTTTAGTACAGGGAAAAAGAGCTCTGCACTGATAACATGACAAAGACGATTGTAATCAGAACAAAAAACTCGGAAAGGTTCATGCAATTAGTAATTAGTACAACAGCATGAAAGAGATAGAGGTATAAAGTTTCGAGTTGGTCTACAACGAACACTCAGATTTATTTAATTCAATAGCTCGGGCGAGTTAATATCACCTTTAAAAAGCTTGTGCATAAAAATGACGCCAAGCATTACTCTACGATTAGTGAGAGAAGAAAGGCCAAGTAGAAGAAGTGTACTAGAGTATGATGGCAAATTGACATTACGATCCTAGTTCAGACCACGAAGAGCAAAAAGCAAGAACTGTTTTTGTTTGCGGTGACCAAAAGCAAGATGCATACTCTAAAACTGGACGGACCAATAATGTGAAAAGAATTTTGGTTGTATACGGATCGTCAAACTTCTTTAACCATTTCTTTACAATCCCAAGAACGGCCATGCCTTTACCGACGGTAAACGTTAATTTACGGTCCATCTGGACACCCAAGTCATTTATCTCAGTAAGACGTTCTAATGGTGAATCAGTAAGAAAATAAGTAACTAAACGCGGAGAATTTCTATGGAAAGTCATGACCTTGTATTTAGTTGCATTTAATTTTAATAAGTTAATATGACATCAATGCTTGAAGATTTTGAAGATCGGATTGCAATCGAGAAGAAGAGGTAATGTCTTTGTAACTAAAACAAAGATTAACGTCATCTGCGTACATACGAGCACAAGAACAACTTATAACAGAGGGAAGGTCATATATGAAAAGGGTAAACAGTAACGGACAATTTAGAAATACCCCTATTGTTAGATGGTTCCGATTTTTTACTGCTTTTTTGAAGAGGAACTATAAAGGATTCCTTCCAGATGGATGGGAACGTGGAAGATTTGCCAGACAAAAGAAAATGTTTACAGAATTGGCTTACATAAAGCCTCAGCGCAAAATTTGAGAACACAACCTGGTATTCCATCAGGACCAGGATAGTAGGCAGGTTTTACTAAATTAGGCACGCTTAGGAGCGAACTTTATTCGATCGAAGGACTGGAAATGTAGTTGAAGCTTTTACCTGATAAGGATACGGAATGTCAGATCAATATTCCGTAGAGGAATAGGTTGTAAAAAAAGTCTGCAAACAAATCAACGATGGCTTGATCATTACACTTTAAAACTTTGTAACGATTCCTTTTCGGTCCTTACCTGCGGCAGAGCCGGATGGTGAACCGCATCTCAAAGGCCGAATACAGAGGATCAATTCGTAAGCTAGTGGATTATTTAACTTTATTATCATATTATATTATTGACAAATTAAATCTTGAGAACGACGAATCTAATACATCAATGTTATATCGGAACAAGTTCCATTTGAATTACAATTAAGAATGAAAAATGATGACACCAGCACAATATCAGGTCTGCGACAAGCAGCCATAGAAAAGGAAATTTATGATTTTGAATACAAATAAAAGCCTCAAAATAACTCAAAAAGTTTCAGAAATCAAGTTTCAAATGCATTTTATTTACCCACTAATACAAATTACCAACGTAATTCCAATACTAACCGAAATGTCTCCAATAAGAATTTTAATCAAAATTATTCTAAGAATAATACATACCATGAAAAACCACATTCTTCAGAAATATACCAAAATCAGAATAGCTATAACAATAATACACATTATGAAAAACCACATTCTTCACAAACCAAACAGAATCAGGGTAGTTATAATAATAACAGACATTATCAACAACCCTATAAGCGTACTCAAAACTCGCGACAAAACCAATTTGATTCAAACAGACAGATAGAAAATATTAGCGGTCAATCAAAACAATCCAACGTGCCGATGGACATTACTGAAAATTTTCAAATGAAGATTCGGATTTTCATCAAGTAGCCTCGGACGACAAACCCAAACAGTAGTCATTAAAATTAAAATTGAGGGAAAAATTTACAACTGTCTCATTGACTCAGGCAGTAGTGTAAATTTAATAAAGACCAATTTAGGTCATAAAATTTTCACAGACAAGACAATTCAAATACAAACTATAAAAGGCCGTAAAACTCTAAATGAATATATTCTGTGGAAGGTGATCGAACTTTTTGATTTTCATCCCTTTCACATTGACAATTTTTCCAAACGGTATGATCTATTAATAGGTGGTCCCGTACTTAAGGCGTGTCGAGCGAAAATTGATTACGAGTCTGAGACGGTGACTTTTAACGATATTACGTTTAAAATGATTCATATTGTACCGAATACTTACGAAGAAATTTTAATGTTAGCAAAAGCCGATGAGATTAGCGATTTTTGAAGAACTTATTACTTGTAATGATATTCGAGATTCTCACCTTAATTTAGAGGAAAAAAAAGGCTTACATGCAATAATAAAAGAATTTGAATCGCTCAAATTTAAGGAGACCAAAATTCTTAAAAGTACACATAAAATATATCACACCATAAAAACAACAACAGAAGAGCCCGTTTATAAAAAACCATACCCTTACCCTCAAATTCATGAGGAAGAAGTAAATAAACAAATTGAAGAAATGCTTAATCAAGGCATAATTCGAAAATCCATTTCCTCATATTGCAGCCCGATATGGGTGGTACCAAAAAAGGAGGATGAAACAGGAAAAAAAACAATTTCGTGTAGTCATTGACTATCGGAATCTGAATGAGGTAACCATATCAGATAGGTTTCCCATGCCAAATATTGATGAATTGCTAGACAAACTAGGTAGATGTCAGTACTTTACAACCTTAGACTTAGCAAAACGTTTTCATCAAATTCCGATGGAAGAAAACTCCATCAAGAAAACAGCGTTCAGAACCAAAACAGGTCTCTATGAATTTACAAGAATGCCATTTGGTCTAAAAAATGCACCTGCAACTTTTCAAAGACTTATGAATGAAGTGTTGAAAGACATCTTGGGTGAACATTGTCTTGTCTACCTCGATGATATAATTATATTTTCAACCTCTCTTCAAGAACATATCGTAAGTCTCCGAAAAGTTTTCGAAAAATTAAAAGAAGCTAACCTGACGATTCGCCTCAGTAAATGCGAATTCCTAAAAAAAGAAACAAAATTTTTAGGTCATGTAATTAATGATCAGGGTATCCAAGCAAACCCGGAAAAAATCAGAGTCGTAGAGCAGTATCCTATTCCCAAAACTCAAAAAGAGATAAAAGCATTTCTTGGACTGTGCGGATTCTATCGCAAGTTCATTAAAGACTTTGCCAAAATAACAAAACCTATGACAACATTCTTAAAGAAGGGAAGTGTCATAAACATAAATAATAACGCATACAAGGAATCCTTTAACAAACTAAAGGCACTAATTGTATCAGACCCAATATTAGCCAGACCAGACTTTAATAAAGAATTTGTGTTAACAACAGATGCCAGTGACTTTGCGATAGGTGCCGTGCTTTCGCAGATTGGTAAACCGATATGCTTCGCAAGTCGTACTTTGAATGATCACGAAGTCAACTATTCGACCATTGAAAAAGAATTATTAGCTATCGTATGGGCTACCAAATACTTCCGCCCCTATCTCTACGGTAGACATTTTAAAATAAATAGTGACCACAAACCATTGCAGTGGCTTCATAACTTAAAAGAACCAAATATGAAGTTACAGCGATATAAAATAAAATTAAACGAATATGATTTCGATATAAAACATATATCGGGCAAAGAAAACAATGTGGCAGATGCACTGTCTCGCATTAAAATTAAAGAAATAAACACTCAAAAAATAAAAGAGGATAGAATTAATAAACTTAACAAGAAAAGATTACCAACTTTAGAGGTAAACCCAAATTTCCACAAAAAAAGATGAATAAGAAAACAGACTTGCCATACGAAGAACTTGCAGATACTAAGAAACTTGATAATAAGCACTATCAGAATAAGAAAAGAGGCAGAATCTTCCAAAGACACTATAGTGATTATAAAAAATTAAAATACACTAAATCTCACACCTTACAGGACTCTTCGGAATCTTTATTGGACTAATTGTAATTAACCCGACTAGGTATATTTAACCCGAAACTTTTGAGTTATGATGAGCTAAAAAATATTGACGCTAGAATATTACTAAACATAAAAACATCAGCCTGGTTAAATAAAAATACAAAAGAAATTTACATATTATAATTACCTATAATTTAAGCAAAACCAAAATAAACCAAGATTGTGAAAAGAATAAACCAAAAATTGAAGGCAATCAAATCATCAAAATTTATAATTGTACTTTAGAAATAAACCAATTATCTGTATCAAATTCATTTTCAGACTATACATACCCACTATTTTTGAAAAATAATATAAGCAAAATTACTTTATTATCAAACATTGAAACGAAAAATGCAATCTGGGTTGGACAACAGGAAAGCAATCAATTTAAAATAATAACATATTCAATACTAACCGTAATCATTTTTCTGAAAATAATTTATGCTCTATTCAAAATTCAATTTTATTGTAGAAACATATTTTTTCAAGTAAAAAACAATAATAAAGTTAAAGAGCACGAGGACGCACTCGAAAATAAAGAAGGGAAGAGTGACGTTATAGAATTAACTTCAAACGCCAAACCTATCTACGACTTGTATCCTAGACCCACGAATTGCTGATCAAACATTTTTAAGAACCGTGCTCAGATCATATTGCACTTATATTCTATAAACAAAATGCTCAGATCATATTGCTTTTATATACTAACACTCTTATATACTTTAATATTTAGAGTCCCAAAATGCTCAGATCATATTGCACTTATGTATATACTAACACTCTTATATACTTTAATATTTAGAGTCTCAAAATGCGAGACCAAACTCTGTACTTTTAGTTCTTAAGTAACCAAGCGACTATACGGTCATAAATAAAATGCAACTTACTTAAAACTCGGTTTTACTTTATTTTGATGAACGTACATCAGTAAGTAAACGTTATTGGCGCAGTCGGTAGGATAATTAATAAGTAACTGTGTTAAACTTACCTCTGATAATTATCCGCGAAAACAATCCCATTGCTCTTAAGGGTTTAATCTAGTATTTCGATTAAATATTGATCCTTTGGACAATAGAAATACTAGGTAGTGAATTAAAATCACTACGAACAGTTTATATGTCCGGGCATTGCAAATCTTTTGATCCCTGCAATCCTTATACATTGGAAAATATAAATTGTGTGTGCAAATGCGAAGTCCCAATTTTTTTTTAAAAAAAATATTACAAATACAAATAAATATATGCACAGTGACTCATAACATATTTCGTGCGGAACAATATAACAATATATATATAAAAATCAACAAAAAAAAAAAAAAAAAATTCTTCATCATGCCGAACGAACAGGAAGGCGTTGTATCCCTATCACCTGATGCCCTACGGGATTTGTTATATTCCCTAAATTCCATCGAGCGATTTAACGGCGAAGGAAAGCTGGCCCAATTTTTAAACCAAATTGAACATCTTTTATCGGCGTACCCAACGATGAACTCGGAGCAGCAGACTAGAATTTTTCAAAACATTAAGCAGCTAACTTCGGGAAATGCCCACCTCCTAATTATCAGGTACCAACCTTTAACCTGGGTGGAACTAAAAACACTACTCATCAACAATTTCAAAAATTGGACTCCATTACCGGTTCTGGTGAACCGCATCTCAAAGGCCGAATACAGAGGATCAATTCGTAAGCTAGTAGATTATTTAACTTTATTATCATATGATATTATTGACAAATTAACTCTTGAGAATGATGAATCTAATACATCAATGTACACTCAGCTAATGGATAGAGCCATTCAGCAAGTTATTTCGGAACAAGTTCCATTTGAATTACAATTAAGAATGAAAAATGATGACACCAGCACAATATCAGGTCTGCGACAAGCAGCCATAGAAAAAGAAATTTATGATTTTGAATACAGATTAAAGCCTCAAAATAACTCAAAAAGTTTCAGAAATCAAGTTTCAAATGCAGTTTATTTACCCATTAACACTAATTACCAACGTAATTACAATACTAACCGAAACGTCTCCAATAAGAATTTTAATCAAAATTATTCTAACAATAATACATACCATGAAAAACCACATTCTTCACAAATATACCAAAATCAGAATAGCTATAACAATAATACACATTATGAAAAACCACATTCTTCACAAACCAAACAGAATCAGGGCAGTTATAATAATAACAGACAATATCAACAACCCTATATGCGTACTCAAAACTCGCGACAAAACCAATTTGATTCAAACAGACAGATAGAAAATGTTAGCGGTCAATCAAAACAATCCAACGTACCGATGGACACTACTGAAAATTTTTCAAATGAAGATTCGGATTTTCATCAAGTAGCCTCGGACGACAAACCCAAACAGTAGTCATTAAAATCAAAATTGAGGGAAAAATTTACAACTGTCTCATTGACTCAGGCAGTAGTGTAAATTTAATAAAGACCAATTTAGGTCATAAAATTTTCACAGACAAGACAATTCAAATACAAACTATAAAAGGCCGTAAAACCCTAAATGAATATATTCTGTGGAAGGTGATCGAACTTTTTGATTTTCATCCCTTTCACATTGACAATTTTTCCGAACGGTATGATATATTATTAGGTGGTCCCGTACTTAAGGCGTGTCGAGCGAAAATTGATTACGAGTCTGAGACGGTGACTTTAAACGATATTACGTTTAAAATGATTCATATTGTACCGAATACTTACGAAGAAATTTTAATGTTAGCAAAAGCCGATGAGATTAGCGATTTTGAAGAACTTATTACTTGTAATGATATTCGAGATTCTCACCTTAATTTAGAGGAAAAAAAGGCTTACATGCAATAATAAAAGAATTTGAATCGCTCAAATTTAAGGAGACCAAAATTCTTAAAAGTACACATAAAATATATCACACCATAAAAACAACAACAGAAGAGCCCGTTTATAAAAAACCATACCCTTACCCTCAAATTCATGAGGAAGAAGTAAATAAACAAATTGAAGAAATGCTTAATCAAGGCATAATTCGAAAATCCAATTCCTCATATTGCAGCCCGATATGGGTGGTACCAAAAAAGGAGGATGAAACAGGAAAAAAACAATTTCGTGTAGTCATTGACTATCGGAATCTGAATGAGGTAACCATATCAGATAGGTTTCCCATGCCAAATATTGATGAATTGCTAGACAAACTAGGTAGATGTCAGTACTTTACAACCTTAGACCTAGCAAAAGGTTTTCATCAAATTCCGATGGAAGAAAACTCCATCAAGAAAACAGCGTTCAGAACCAAAACAGGTCTCTATGAATTTACAAGAATGCCATTTGGTCTAAAAAATGCACCTGCAACTTTTCAAAGACTTATGAATGAAGTGTTGAAAGACATCTTGGGTGAACATTGTCTTGTCTACCTCGATGATATAATTATATTTTCAACCTCTCTTCAAGAACATATCGTAAGCCTCCGAAAAGTTTTCGAAAAATTAAAAGAAGCTAACCTGACGATTCGCCTCAGCAAATGCGAATTCCTAAAAAAAGAAACAAAATTTTTAGGTCATGTAATTAATGATCAGGGTATCCAAGCAAACCCGGAAAAAATCAGAGTCGTAGAGCAGTATCCTATTCCCAAAACTCAAAAAGAGATAAAAGCATTTCTTGGACTGTGCGGATTCTATCGCAAGTTCATTAAAGACTTTGCCAAAATAACAAAACCTATGACAACATTCTTAAAGAAGGGAAGTGTCATAAACATAAATAATAACGCATACAAGGAATCCTTTAACAAACTAAAAGCACTAATTGTATCAGACCCAATATTAGCCAGACCAGACTTTAATAAAGAATTTGTGTTAACAACAGATGCCAGTGACTTTGCGATAGGTGCCGTGCTTTCGCAGATTGGTAAACCAATATGCTTCGCAAGTCGTACTTTGAATGATCACGAAGTCAACTATTCGACCATTGAAAAAGAATTATTAGCTATCGTATGGGCTACCAAATACTTCCGCCCCTATCTCTACGGTAGACATTTTAAAATAAATAGTGACCACAAACCATTGCAGTGGCTTCATAACTTAAAAGAACCAAATATGAAGTTACAGCGATATAAAATAAAATTAAACGAATACGATTTCGATATAAAACATATATCGGGCAAAGAAAACAATGTGGCAGATGCACTGTCTCGCATTAAAATTAAAGAAGTAAACGTCTTAGACACAGTCACCATGGCCACTTGCCACAGTGCCAAAGAAAATGAAAATCATGGAATCTTAATTTCAGAGAAACCAATCAATAATTTTAAAAACCAAATTATTTTTATCAAAGCAAACAAAGATCTTAAAACTTCAGAACAATATTTTGGCAAAACCATCGATACAATAACTTATAGTGTTATGACAACAGAGCTTGCCACTGACATTACAAAAAAATATTTCTGTGGAAAGACTACAGCAATTTTAATAGAAAGCGAAACTGACTTTGCTCTCTTACAGAGAGTTTACGTTTCACTTATTGCCCCCATAACAGGCACCACAGTACTTAAATGTGCAAAGAATTTAATAAACATCAATAATTTTGCCGATTTTAGCAGCATTGTGAGTGATATCCACCAAGACCAGATTCATAATGGAATCAACAAAACAATTTTAACATTTAAAAAAAAAATATTTTTACCCTAAATTTGCATCAGAAATTCAAAATATTATAAATCAGTGCACCATTTGTAACACAGCCAAACACGAACATCAGCGAACAGACAGACCATTTGAGGTAACACCCGAGTGCAAAAAAATCAGAGATAAATATGTCATAGACTATTGGGAATATTCAGGAGATTGGTACCTAACATGCATAGACCTACACTCAAAACTTGTTAAAGTTATTAAAACCCGCGATAGAACATGGATAGAATCGAAACGTGCCCTGTTACAAATTTTTGACTCAATAGGACCTCCAAAAATTGTCAAACTTGATCAAGACCCGTGGCTTGTCAACAAAAATCTTCAGGATTGGTTGAAGATATTTGATATACAAATAGAAATAACAACCAGTAAAACAGGAATAGCAGATATCGAAAGAATACATAAAACATTAAATGAGAAAATGAGGATTTTACAAGCATCTAACAGAACTTTAGATGCGAATAACTACATTGAGTTGGCAGTATATAATTACAACCATAAGACGACCCATGATACCACAGGTAAAACACCTGCAGAAGTTTTTCTATATAATAGGGAAATAGAAATAAACACTCAAGAAATAAAAGAGGATAGAATTAATAAACTTAACAAGAAAAGATTACCAACTTTAGAGGTAAACCCAAATTTCCACAAAAAAAAGATGAATAAGAAAACAGATTTGCCATACGAAGAACTTGCAGATACTAAGAAACTTGATAATAAGCACTATCAGAATAAGAAAAGAGGCAGAATCTTCCAAAGACACTATAGAGATTATAAAAATTAAAATATACTAAATCTCACACCTTACAGGACTCTTCGGAATCTTCATTGGACTAATTGCTTTGACCGCCATACAAGCGAAGAAAATTGAAATCGCACCAATTAATACAAATCAGGGATACATTCTATTTAAAACAGGAGAAGTCGAAGAATATGCCGAATTTGACATACACTCATTTGCTATAAATTGTACACAAATTGAAACAACTTTTGATAAATTAAAAGCTCAATACCTTAAAATTAATGATTATAATACACCGTATTTAATGAAAAATTTAGAAAATCAGATGAAAGGATTATATTTTGCAGGAAGATCTAAGCGGGCCTTTTTAACATAGTAGGCAATGCTTATAAATTTTTATTTGGAACATTAGATGAAAATGACAAGGTAGAATTAGAATCAAAACTTAACACATTGAGTACCGAAATAATAAAAACAAAAGAATTAAATCACGTAATTGGAAAACTGAATGAAATCATAAACCGAACTTATTTTAACACGGAAGTTTCAGAATTCAATAATAATATTGAATACCTCACCACATACGTCGAAAACATTGAACTTGCATTGCAATTAACCCGACTAGGTATATTTAATCCGAAACTTTTGAGTTATGATGAGCTAAAAAATATTGACGCTAGAATATTACTAAACATAAAAACATCAGCCTGGTTAAATAAAAATACAAAAGAAATTTACATATTATCCCACATTCCAAAGGAAATTAATTCATACCCAAAATTTAAAATCATTAGATACCCCGACCAAAATAAAAATTGGCTTAAATATGATTTAGAAGATGAATTCTATCAAGTTCGGGATACTATTTTTAACACCGATAAAAAAATTATAACAGATCAATGTATCACAGGCATAATAAAAAATTTACCAACTAATTGTTTTTACATTAAGGCAGAAATTGAGCAATTCGAATATTATGTCCAACCAAATATCATAATTACCTATAATTTAAGCAAAACCAAAATAAACCAAGATTGTGAAAAGAATAAACCAAAAATTGAAGTCAATCAAATCATCAAAATTTATAATTGTACTTTAGAAATAAACCAATTATCTATATCAAATTCATTTTCAGACTATACATACCCACTATTTTTGGAAAATAATATAAGCAAAATTACTTTATTATCAAACATTGAAACGAAAAATGCAATCTGGGTTGGACAACAAGAAAGCAATCAATTTAATCATTTTTCTGATAACAATATTCAATAAAGCAATATTCAAAATTCAATTTTATTTTAGAAACATATTTTTTCAAGTAAAAAACAATAATAAAGTTAAAGAGCACTAGGACGCACTCGAAAATAAATAAGGGAAGAGTGACGTTATAGAATTAACTTCAAACGCCAAACCTATCTACAACTTGTATCCAAGACACACAAATTGCTGATCAAGCATTTTTAAGAACCATGCTCAGATCATATTGCACTTATATACCATAAACAAAATGGTCAGATCATATTGCACTTATATACTAACACTCTTATATACTTTAATATTTAGAGTCTTAAAATGCTCAGATCATATTTAAGTTATATACGAACACTCTTGTATACTTAAATATTTAGAGTCTCAAAATGCGAGACCAAATTCTGTACTTTTAGTTCTTAAGTAACCAAGCGACTATACGGTCATAAATAAAAATTCAATTTACTTAAAACTCGGTTTACTTTATTTTGATGAATGTACATCAGTAAGTAAACGTTATTATGTATATGTACGAATGTATAAAGGCTATTCGGATGTTTCACAAAACGATTACCTTTTTATGTTAGAACATTTTAATTTTATATTGGGCCGCGACATTGCGTTTCGATTTAATGTAAAGAATTTGGTGCATAACTTTACTTTAAATATATAGGTTATTTTTTCCGTCATTTAAAATTTTGCATACCCTTATTTACATGTAAAATGTATCTCAAAATTTTTTGTAAGCTATATGGATATGCCTACATCAAAATGTGGATCACATATTCTTTTTTCGGGCGAATACACGCTTAAAAAGGGCCTGCGACATATAAAGAGCCTGCTCTTTAATTATCAGTTAGGATGAAAAAAGTTTCTTTGGAATATGTAACAATTTAATAGGTAACGAAAGTTTGGGGTAAAGCCCACATATCAGAAATAATCCCAACAAGTACCTGTTTAAAAAAGGATGCTAAAAGGTTTCGCAAAAATTCCATTCACAATTTTGTTTTAACAATTCTCGCGTAGGTGGAAAGTGTGATACCTGCTTCAAAGGTTTTCTCGGAAATACCGATAAATATTATGTATCCCGCACTGTACCAAACCATGTACTTGATTTGGTGGATTTTTGTGGGATTGAAAACCCATTTTTCCATTCATTACCTAATAGTTATACTTTGTCGTAGATTCGCGAGGTGCGCGAGTTACCGATAACGCTAATATTCTACCCCCACCTAAACCATATCCTGCAACGCCCATGGCCCACTAATGTCAATCAACCCAGATATAACTGTTGCAACACCTTCCACTGCTGAAATCAACATCCGGCAGAATGCCGACACAGCGAGTTTTACATTCAGGGAACATTACATATAATCTTATATATACATAATATTTTCCTAGTACTAACCAAAAAGCCTCTGCGTAGGCAACATAGTATAAAATTGCAATTTAAGTTAACAAGTACAGTTCTTAGCAAGTAAGTAACTTTCAGCTTCTCAGCAATCTCAGAGAAGGAGATTACGAAATAGGATTAATAGGAATAATGATGAGTATGCAGAAATAGAAGGGCAAAGAAATGTAGAATATCAGCAGACGCGTAGGGCTAACTCAAGTATAGAAAATAGAGAAGAGGAACAGGCTCTTAATACTTTCCGTCGGTCAACTCGTAGGCAAAATATGAACGTAAGATTAGAGGAGCAAGACCAAAATACAGCAGATCATAGGGAACGCAGAACGGATCCAGTGATTAGACAGGCAGACAGGCAGCCGATAGTCGTCGTAGGTCGACCCGTAAAAGAAATTCAGAATATAGAGCCAACAAACAAGAGCAAAATAAAGAAAATCATAGGGAACGCCGAACAAATCCAGTGATTGACAATTACAAAATACTGTAGAGTATAGGGAACGCAGAACGGATCCAGTGATTAGACAGGCAGAACAGGCAGACTATAGTCGACGTAGGTATACCCGTAAGAGAAATTCAGAATATAGAGCCAACGAGCAAGTACAAAATACAGCAGAGCATAGAGAACGTAGAACGGATCCAGTGAGTAGGCAGGTTGTAAGCAATTAGAAAATACTGTAGAGCATAGGGAATGCAGAACGGATCCAGTGATTAGACAGGCAGAACAAGCGGCCAATAGTCGGCGTCGGTTGGACCCGTAGGAGAAATTCAGAATATAGAGCCAACGAGTAAGTACAAAATACAGCAGAGCTTAAGGAATGCAGAACGGATCCAGTGATTAGACAGGCAGAACAGGCAGCCGATAGTCGGCGTCGGTTGACCCGTAGGAGAAATTCAGAATATAGAGCCAACGAGCAAGTACAAAATACAGCACAGCATAGAAAACGCAGAACGGATCTAGTGATTAGGCAGGTTGAGCAATTACAAAATACTAAAGAGCATAGGGAACGCAAAACGGATCCAGTGATTAGACAGGCACAACAGGCAGCCGATAGTCGGCGTCGGTTGACCCGTAGTTGAAATTCAGAATATAGAGCCAACGAGCAAGTACCAAATACAGCACAGCATAGAGAACGCAGAACGGATCCAGTGATTAGACACGTAAAACAAGCGGCCAATAGTCGGCCTCGGTCGACCCGTAGTTGAAATTCAGAATATAGAGCCAACGAGCAAGTACAAAATACAGCAGAGCATAAGGAACGCAGAACGGATCCACTGATTAGACAGGCAGAACAGGCGGCCGATAGTCGGCGTCGGTTGACCCGTAGGAGAAATTCAGAATATAGAGCCAACGAGCAAGTACAAAATACAGCAGAGCATAGAGAACGCAGAACGGATCCAGTGATTCGGCAGGCAGAACAGGCAGCCGATAGTCGACGTCGGTTGACCAGTAAGAGAAATTTAGAATATAGAGCGAACGAACAAGAGCAAAATACAGCAGATCATAGGGAACAGAACAGGCGGGCCGATACACAACGTCGGTCGATGCCTCGGAGAAACTTAAATAATAGAGAATTTGAACAGGCAGAAAGCACATCGCGTAGATCGTTAAATATGCGAGGAAATATTGACCGACGTATTGTAGAGCGGGAATAAGATAGGATTCGCGGATCCCAATATAGGAGAAACTTAAAACGTAGGGTTATCGAACAGGCACGCAATACATTGGCACGCCGAGGTGCTCGGATAGCAGTCCAACAAGCAAACCGCGACGCTCTAAGAAACCTTATGCATCTCGTAACAGGCAGGAACGTGCAAATAGTCTTCAGAATGTTTGAAACCCAAGTTGTCAACCAAATTTAGTAGCTCAGTTAGAAAAGTTTAATAGAATTGTAAAGCTCGGTCTTAGTCAGATTTGTTATTCGTGCAAAGGCCTCACAAACTTAAATCAAAGTCCCAACCCTTATAGAAAATACATATCAGTTTAGTCGTCCGATTTTAGATATTGCCACGCAGTTCCCTCCCACAAATGACAATCTTACTTTTTGCTCCACAAAACCCAAATTTGCCATACCACATGGTTTTTCCTATTCTGCCAGACTGTCTTAGGGGGTCTTAGCTCTTTAGAAGAACGCCTTTTTTCTTCCCGTCTTCCCTTTATGATTATTAAGTCCATAGGCCATGAATTCCAAAGCGCAATAAAAGGAGCTGTAGTTAACGTCCCGATTCCAGTTAGTAGTATAATCACTTCACTCCCTCGAGCCTTCAACGAGACCGAGGTTATTGAGCTGCACCTCAAACGTAGAATGGAATATGGTCATGATTTCATGGCTAAAACCATTAGGCCCGCTAGAATCGAAAGCCCACTCAGATGCGGCTTAATTCTTTTCATTCTGAGAACGCCCCATTTTATGCTAGTGAGGAAGATAGGGAATTCGTACAGGAAATATTACATAGAAATGAGGAAACTTCTTCTGAAGATAAAGCCCATCCTGAAGAGGAAGCCGAGGAACTCAATCCCGGTGGGCAAGAGACAATGTTAGAAAATATTCAGGTATAGATGATGCCGGCATACAGATAATAGTAATAGCATCAGGTGAAGGGCAAAGGCCGTTAGATTTAGTTTTAGATTCAGATTACGAAGAATTATCTTTCCCAACTATATATGCCGGCACTAAAAGAAATACGTCAGCCAGTTTTGCAACCATAGTTAGATCTGAGCTTAGGAATGTAGAAAGAAAAGACAGAACTTTTAGTGATTCTTAGGGAAACAGTAGATAGGGTAGAGATTTCAAAAGAAGAAGCAGAAAATTTACAGTTTAGTGAAAAGGCTCCGTCTTATTAGATCAGATTTAGTTTCTTGCACTAGGTATTTCGATGTAATGAAGAGTCAGGAAGGTATCTTTGAGCAGAATTTTGTAATTAGGCATTATTGGCGCGTTGAGTTTCAGCAGAGGGGCTCCCCTCATATTCACGGAATGTTTTGACTGAAAGATGCCCCCCAAGTAGACCTAAATAATGAAGATTCCTTTTCACCCGTAGTAGCTTTTGTTGATCAGTTCGTTTCCGCAGACATTTGAAATTCAGACGTAGCACCCTTTTTAGTGTACCAAACACACACACATAGTTTTACTTGCCGCCGAAAAGTTCGAGGGCAAGAAATTTGTAGATTCGGGATATCCAATCCTCCAATGCCCCAAACAGAAATTTTAAAGCCCCTTTCCGAAGAATTTGAAAATGTTCTGCTCCACAGACAAAATTTTCAGAAGCTTTTACAATTTCTAAATAGTAGTTTTCCTTTCGATATCGTTTCCCGACCGCGTTTGCACTGTTACACGTCTGTCTTGTTCGATGGTCTCCTTATTAAAACGTCCTGTGCTCGTTTTTAATCTGCTTGCTTCATAGTTCAACGGGGCCGATCTTACTTTGTTTTTCCTCTTGATGACGTCGTAATAGCCCCTTTATGTCCTCATGCTCCCTTTATCTAAGTTCGATCATCTTTTGTAAATCGATGGACGAGGATTGATTAAAAAGATATCTTCCGGTTTCCTCTTTATCCCGGAATGGATTAGAGTTACTATATCTATCGACCGATATCGCCACAAACTCTCCAGACGTGAACATGGAATATTCCTGTTTAAGGCAGCGATAAATGTCTAAAAACGTTGAGTGAAATCTTCCAATCTGCCCGTTCACTTAACTTTTCTGTGTTGGTGAATAATAAACTTCGATGTCGGGGGATTTCAAGTTCAGAACCGTCGGGCAGAGCAATCCCCGTTCGTTATAATTAAACGCAGTATTCTTCTCCAAAGAAAAATTCGTAACTCTTAAAAACAGATTCAACATCCCAAATAAAGAAAAATTAATACAAGCAGTTAATAATCTAACAATCCGAGTCGAACATATAACCAAAGAACAAAGCATTAGCATTACAAAACTGACAAAAAAAGTTCGCGAGCTTATTTGCAAAACCAACTGATAAATTATCATTCACTACCTCTGTAATAGCAGAAATTAGAACCACCACAGATGCTCCAGTATATTCCACGCATTATCCATACCCCATGTCTTTACAACAAGAAGTAGAAACACAGATCCAAAAATTATTAGATGACGATATAATTCGATCTTCTCACTCTCCATATAACTCTCTAAAAGTTTCCTCTAGATATAAAAAGGAAATAGTTAAAGAAGACAACAACACAACCCTAAAAACAGAATCAGGAAGAGTAGTACACAAAAGTAACATTAAAAACGATTTTTCTCAACAGGATGCTGGGATTAATCCCAATACAGGCACGAGTGGAAATGACTAACTATACGAATAGCCACATACTCACTCTCAATAACGGATTCGGAAAAATCTCCACCTCGTCAACTAGAATAATCCATCTCATAGACCTAATACAAATTAAAAATGCGTTATACAATCTTGAAAAACATATGGAGACAGAATTAAGATCCTCGGATCTATATCGCACTTTACATTTTGAAATAGAACAGTCTAAATCCACATTTCACTCCGTATTGTATCTAAATAAAACTAGACAGACAAGATCAATAGATGTTCTAGGCACAGCCTGGAAATTTGGCATTCTCTCCTGACCATGATGACTATAGAAAGTAATTTAAATAACCTTATCCAAAATAATAACCAACAAACAATCATCAACACACAATTTCAAAGAAGAAATAACTAATATAAAATACGCCATACAATGTGCAAAATTGAATATTATAAATACCATTCTAGTAAGTGAAAACGATTTAAATGTAATACAAAATCAAATAAATAAAGCAGAAATAAATTTGTCAGTAGATGAAATGTTAGAATTTGCAGATATATCCGTTTTACATAATAATACCATAATTCCTTACATCATTAAAATACCCAATATTGAAAAAGAAAATTACGATAATCTCCTCATCAGGCCCATAATCAGAGAAAACAGCATAAAATTACCCTGTTAGGATTAACAACAGATTGTAAGAAGTATAAAAACATAAAAATTCGTAAACAAAAAAATTGAGTAGATTTAAGATTTAATGACTTCTATTAGGTAAACATTCGGTACGCGATTACAGCAATGTAGACCACATCATGAGCGTCGAAGAGATTCAAGAAGACACCATTATGCTAAACAACTTCCAAGGCAGAATAAAATTCGAAAATACTGATAAAATTGTATATGGTACACTATTGATAAAATACCACATTTGATCAGTTATGATTGACAACCGAGTATTTTCCAATATGGAAGAAACAGATATAAATCCCGGCACACCGATAATACAGATATCGGCATCGGAAGACAAACGCTTACGTGTCCTTAGTTTAAAGACACTATTTCAATCAATCAGGGCAGTCGCAGAAATTAAACGTTTCATCTATGTATGGTGGCAAGAGAGCTTCCAATGAAAGAACCCCCCCAACCCGTTTCGTAAGGTTCAAAGACTTTACAATTTACAAACCCCAAGCGCTACAGCGTACGCGGAGGAATATGAGGGGAATACCGAAAGAGAAGAATACTCCGAGTCACGCCCGCCTTATTTGGTGTCTGGGTTCGACTCCCCGTCCTATGGCTAAATAATAAACAAATAAAAAAAATCGCGTATACTTAAAAGGTGGAAATTGACAACAGAGAATGATGGGTGGAAACATTTTCCACAGGGTACGATTCCAGTGGATGTTTCCTATTTTAATCCTTACTTTACAATCCTTAACAATAATTACAAACCAGGAATTCAAGGAAAACGTTATAAGAATTTATTCTAGAGTAATTTAGTTGTTAATTGTTTGACTACTCGACTAGAACTGGCTGTTCTCCCAGCTGGGATGCAGCTCGTTGACTCCACTTTGTGACAGCTCGCTCTGTGTTAACTGCTGTGTTAACTCCTCCCCCCCCCCCAAATATCTGCGTCCCGCAGATGAGTCAACGAATATCTCCTCCTCGTCTGAAAAGTTGCCATTCAAAAGTCCAGCTCTCTGGCCTCCGACGATCCACCTCCAAGGGGATTCCAGCCAACCGATTGACAGCAACCATTGGTCCTGCTCGAAGTGAATCAGGGTCATCTGTCGGGTTTGAGTTCTTCGACGGCTGACTCCATCCATGAATAAGATGAGTCAACGAATATCTCCTCCTCGTCTGAAAAGTTGCCATTCAAAAGTCCAGCTCTCTGGCCTCCGACGATCCACCTCCAAGGGGATTCCAGCCAACCGATTGACAGCAACCATTGGTCCTGCTCGAAGTGAAACAGGGTCATCTGTCGGGTTTGAGTTCTTCGACGGCTGACTCCATCCATGAATAAGATGAGTCAACGAATATCTCCTCCTCGTCTGAAAAGTTGCCATTCAAAAGTCCAGCTCTCTGGCCTCCGACGATCCACCTCCAAGGGGATTCCAGCCAACCGATTGACAGCAACCATTGGTCCTGCTCGAAGTGAAACAGGGTCATTCCTCGGGTTTGAGTTCTTCGACGGCTGACTCCATCCCGTCAACTTGAATAGATGCATTAAATTGAAGTAACCATCCATTTCCGAAGCACTGCCTTGTTTTAGCGTAACTGGCCTCTGTAGACATAAGCCACCATGAAAAGAATAGTGAGGCGCTAATGGGGAGGTGTGTTAGTATTACATTTTTGTGTGCTTAAAAAGATATAATTTCTATGTGAGATTGATAAATCGGGTAATGACACAAAATTCTCCACTTGTCTTTTATTATGTGAGACAATGTGTTTAAATCGAGGTATGTGGAAAACCCTTATTCTTTTAAAGAGAGAAAGAAAAATGTTTTCAAGTAGGATTAAAATGTGCAAGGAAGAGAAAATTAACTACTATTTAAGCTATTCGATTTTAACTAAACTATCTATTTCTTATTTTAACCGCCAACCTATTTAAAACAAATCTTAATTCCTTACATGGTGAAAGATTTTTCCCGACCGCGTTTGCACTGTTACAAGTCTGTCTTGTTCAATGGTCTCCTTATTAAAACGTCCTGTGCTTGTCTTTACTCTGCTTGTTCGTTACAAAAATGTCTTGTCCGGGTTCATAGTTCAACACGGCCGATCTCATTTTTATTTTTTCTGTTTTCCCCTTAATTGTACAATTCCTTTTTTTACTAATCTTTCTCTTTATTTTTCCTGACTCTAAGGAGTATAGGGTCCGTTAAGGGTCTTTCCACTGATCTCAAATCTTTAATGTTTATCAAAATTACTTATTGTTATTGCTAGGAGAATCTCGCCTCACTTACCCACTTGTTGTTCTTGATGAATTAGTGTAATGTTTAAAAGGTTTCCTCGATGTAGTGCGCTTAGTGTGTCTTTCCTTCACGATCTGTTGAAGATAAAAATTTGTCTTAGTGAACATAATATTACATCGTTCTTAGTGTAATGTTTTAATGGCTTCTTCGATCTGATGCGCTCGGTGCGTCTTCTTCTTCACGATCTGTTGAAGATAAAAATTTGTTTTAATAAACATAATTACATGATTCTTATTTATCTGCTGCAATAATTGTTTCTTTTTTATTTATCTTTGGATCTCTTTTATTTGAAGGGATTTTCGTTTGTGGCCAGGCACATAAACAATGTTACCTATACCGCACGTTCAATTTTCTCTCTCTTTGTCTTGGTTATTAGTGCAATTTTAATTTAATTACTTGGTTGAGATAATTGGCCCCACCATCATTCTCTGTTGCCAATTTTCCCCTTTTAATTATACGCGGTTTTTATTTGTTAATTACTTAGCCATAGGACGGGGAGTCGAACCCAGACATCACACATTATAGTGCACTGCCCACTAAAATTTTCCGCCGGCTTGTTCCATTCTGTTATTCAAACTGCACATAGAGGTTACTTATTTATTCATTTTTTTTTTTTATATAGCCATAAGACAGAGAGTCAAACCCCGACATCACACATTCCAATGCACTGCCCACTAAAATCTGTTCCTGGCTTTTCTCATTCATTCGTTTCATTTTTCTTAATATCCACAGGGGCATTTCTTTTTATACGGTTTGTTATGTTAAAATTTTTTCGACTTAGTTAGTTTTGTTATTACGCGCACTTTACACAAAACGAAGTGGTCCCTGCTCGGGCGTCAGTTAATAATACCAAACATTTGAACTTACTACAAACACATTCATCAACGAACAGCATAGTCTTACTAGGTCTGTCTATTCGCCTCATAACGCTGATTATGTTTGTCTCAAAAAGACGAAATAACAAAAAAAAAGTAATTCTACAAATCTCCCCCGGGATTCCGGCAATCGGAGAAAACAGCCAAAAAATTCCAACCATCTCTGAACATATCCCGAACCTACAATTTATCAATATGCCTTTCGTCTAGCAATTGTGGACTATTGTCCATCTAAGAATGGAAGAGTTAACAATATCTAAACCAATGACCCGCTGCAACGTGCCAGACCAAAAGTGCTAAGCTAAGGTCTGCATTACATCCGCTAATGTGAAAACAATTTTAAAGAAAGTTGCGAAACAACACGCGGAACCGCCGACGCTGCTGACGCTGCCGCCGCAGCGTCATATTTAAGCTTCCAAATTTGTAATGATGGGCAGTTTTCAATTAAACAATTAAATAAAGAAGTCGCACTCTCTGCGATATAAAAATAAAACAAATAAATAAAATTGTTTTTAACTTGTATATAGAAATATCTCCGACATTTTTTGTCCGATTTTAACGAAATTTGTTCAGCTGATACCATTTAGCCATATTATTATGTATGCCAAACAAGAATGTCTTAACTTTAATACGACCTAAGTTATTCGTTTTTCCTAAATTGGGGGGGCGGCAGCGTTCTGGATGCTTTAGGAGCCTGGAAGGAGCCTTTCCAAGACGGTGCTCTGGCCCGTGGGGATGCCGCCATGGCGATAAATCTGGGGTAATTGTTGCTGTAAATTTTGGACAGAGGCGAATCGGATGGTTCTTTCTCGCACAGACCTGATTGACACGGACTTGAGTTTTCAGCGCCTCAAATTTAGCTTGTGGCGCCGGTCTGCGAACTGCATTGGAAGCGCCTGGGAGACTGGAGCGGAAAGACGATCTTCCAAAGTCTCCAGAACGCGATAACGGTCGATCAGGAATCCGTTTAGGTCGGCCCACGAAGACATCCCAATTGTCAGTGCCGACTCCTGAACGCGAGAGCGTAGTCAAGCACCCTTGGATGGTAGTTTGCAGCTCCTTATAGGCCCCACAAGTCTCATGGTCAACCGTAGGGAGGTTGAAGAGTATCTGAGTTTGATTGGCGACGAGCTGCCTTTTATTTTTAAACCGGGCCTGCAGATTTTCCCAAGCCGCTTGGAAGCTCTCAATAGTAAAGGGGTGAGCTCGGCACGATCGCGTTTGCCTCGCCGCGCGTTTTTGATACGAGATGGTACAGTTTTTCCACTGACGCCGATCTCGGGTTGTTTATATATACATTGCCGTGAAGAGATCGCGGAACGTGGGCCATTGGCTGTAATCTCCCGTGAACACGTCAACCTCACACGGAGGTAGACGGTAGCCTGGATGTGCGTGGTGTTCACGTGAGACCGGGACGTTTTGGGCCATGGATGGTGCATCAGACGATTAAAGTTGTTCAATGCGTTCTCTCAAACTGATATTTATTTCCTTGGTTAAAATGTAACATTACAGAAAATGTATTTTAAATCGCATTTTTGGGCGCGTAGAATTAAAATTCTCGCATTCGATTTAATTGGAGGTGTAATTTTATTTTATAGAGGGCGTTACATCGATTATAATTAATGTTATCGATTGCAACTCATTTTTGGCGATCATAACTCATTTTTGGCACTGTGCGCAGGCAACTTCATATACCGTTAGAGAGGGAGCCTTTTGTCGCATTTTTATACCCTGTACCCATAGGGTAAAAGGGTATATTAAAGTCGCTAAAATGTATGTAACAGGCAGAAGAAAGCATTTCCGACCCCATAAAGTATATATATTCTTGATCAGCATCAATAGGAATATAATATATAGATTCATGCTCCTCAACAAATGTTCGTTCCTTATTCTGGCCTACCAGAATGTAAAAGGGCTCAAATCTAAACCTTCGAAACTTCATGTAGATAGTCTTTTTTTGAATTTCATATTCTGGTATTTACAGAAACGTGGTTAAGGCCAGACATATCTCGACATATCTGGTTTACACGGGAGGTAAATAATTGAAAAAATGTAAAATCTAGATATTATTATAAGTACAAAAAATCTGGTCAACCATCAGATTTTTCTCATTACATAGTTGCTCGATCAAATTTTGTAGTACTTAATGCACAATGATCCTAAGCGATTCTATAACTTCGTTATTTATTTATTATTCCTCTACATTAAAAAAGGAAATAAATGAGAAGCGTCTAATTATAGATGTATTTCCAAATTGTCTGATACTCCGTGCGCTTTTGAGAAAACTATAACTATATATAAATTGCAACATTTCTGTAGTTCTAATCTTTCCTCTACCCAACACGGGTTCATGGAACCTGGATCTAGTAACACTGTTGCCGAAATTTATATCAGCAAATTAATCACCTTCGACCCACTGTACAGACAAAAGCTTCTATTCTTATTCTTGCGGCTCTTTTCCTATTCACTTTTCATATGTATGTATAACTTAAGCTAGTTAGAAACACAACGCGTGATCGATGTCGCAGTTGTTTGTTTGCAGCCTAAGAGTATAGACTAGAGTAAGTAAAATTATATAAATAAGATGCCAAATTTAACCTTGAAAAATGTTACAGAATTTTAAAGCTATCTACCTAATGAACAACCACCTATATATACACATATCCACATACCCAAATGAATTACATAAAATTAACCTGAGCGTTTTAATGGTGGAACTAAAAAACAAACAACATTTCTTTAAAGTTTTTATTATGAAATTTCTTAGAAATTTCTACGGAAATTATCTGTGATCCTACGGTTCGTATACCTGCAGAGGATCAGATTCATATTTGACTCCCTACGGTACAGAATCTAGCGAATCCATCAGAAACGAAATTCATTGCCACCTGCTTAGACAGCAGAAATTACGCAACATTGATGGTTTCCAACAATAGCTGTATGCTATGCAGCGCTCCGGACAATAAGGAGATGCTGACATGCTCCAGGTGTGCAGGCCAATTCCGCTGCACATGCTGCGGAACGGACAGCAGTGCAACTTCGAGCTAATGGACGTGCGCCACGTGCATTTTACTGAGCCCGTCGCCAGGCCGTCGCTTTCGCAGATAAAGATAACCCTGCTTCCAAGCCGGTGCCAGTACATACTGAAAATGAAACACGTGTCAGAGATTGTCAGCCAGAGGGCAGTCAACCAACACGTGGAAGAGGATGCTATGCCTCGAGGGAGAATACTTGAGACGTAAATATGCTCTACTAGCCACTCACGTGCAGTCAGGTGGAGCAGCAACAGGCCATCACATGCTGGCGACTGGAGTTACTGGACAAAAAGCTATGATGTGTATCCTGGTGGTAGCAGTACACCACAAGAAACAAGTACCAGAACCCAGACTTTGCCACGCAACGCCGCTGACATAACCCAGCAACAAATAGCCGTTCGTCAATCCATGCCAAGGGACCTACCAATTTTTAATGGAGACCCCAAAAACTGGCCTTTGTTCTTCAGTTCCTATAAAAACAGCACTAAAATCGCCGGATATAGCAACGAGGAGAACACTTTTCGTTTGCAGAGATGCTTTTCTTATCGACAACGTTCCCAATCTGCCATCGCCAGAGGGCAAACTGGAACCTTGAAGTTTGGACCCGAAATGATGCTGAACTGGGCAATTTATTCAAAGCCAATAAATTGCCCAACTTTGGAGAACCTAGCGGATTGGTTATACGAGCTAGCAGAGGCTGCATGTCGAGTTTCTACGCCTAATATAACACCAGAAACCGACAGCAAGAAACCAATCAGAGCTGCTTTACACACTCATACAGCAGTCACCGTCGAAAGTTATAAAGGAACCCCATGTGTGATTTTGCCAAAGAGATTACAAATTGGTATCGTGCGATAAATTCAGAAGTATGAGTGTAAAGGAGACGTGGGATGCCATAAAGACTCACCGATTATGCCACCAGTGCATTAAGGGGCACAAGAAAGTGTGTTGGAGACAAACATTGATGCAAGGCTGCAAGTCTTCTCCATAACGAAGCGACGAGTGTTTTTACATAATCATCGTAAGTCATCAGCTAACCCTCTAGAAAGTTTTTCAGAATCGTTCCAGTCACCTTGTACGGAAAATCAAAGTCAATTGATGTCTACGCGTTCCAGGATGGTGGTTCGTCTTCTAGAAGAAAGTCTAGCCAAAGAGTTGGACGAGAAGGGCGCTCCCAGCCCACTATGTATCAGCTGAACCGGAAATGTCAGAAGACAAGAGTCGCAAACCACGCGGCTGAATTTGAAAATCTCCAAAAAGGGTCAGCTAAATCAAAAACGGCATCATTGCAACCACTTTCTATTCCACGACTAAAGTTGCAAGCAGCGGTGAAAGGCGCAAGGCTAATGCGCAACATTGTTTTGCAACATGAGCTGGAAATTCAGAAATGCGATTTATTGACGGACTCGAAAACCGTACTGGCGTGGCTGAACGTAGATCCCTGACGGTATCAAGAGTATGTGATGTTCAGGATAGCAGAAATCTCGGAGCTTACAAACATCGACGACTGGAGATGGGTACCGAGCAAAGTAAATGTGGCCTGAGGCGTATAAGAAATGGTTCAAGGGACCCAAGTTTCTCAAGTCACAACCGGCGACATGGCCGGGCAGGATCGCCACAGGAGCCAGCCGCGTTGCCAACGCTCCAAAGGGGAAGATTGCGTTGTCAGCCCATCACTGGGCAACTACGCTAATAGTCCGCCACTACTACGAAAAATATTACCACATCAATCATGAGACAACCATAAACGAGGTGAGACAAAAATATTTTATCCCAAAACTAAGACCTCTTCTTAAAAGGATACGTTGCCTCGACCCAACTCCAACAATTTGGCGACGCTGGATACACGAATATTTTCCAGACCTGGCCAGAAGAGGAAAGTGGTTTACAAAAAAAAACCACCAATAGCAGTTAGACGTCGTTTTAGTGGTAAACGAGAATCTATCGTGCAATAGCTGGCCAGTGGCTAAAGTGGCTGTATTGGGCGTCGGCAATGTGGGAGTAAACCAGATCCGGAACGGACAAGTTTACTGGGGGGAGAATGTTATATAAATAAAATTAGCAGCCCTAAGCAGTCACTAAAAGGTTAACCCTCAAAGCTCATTGTATTCTCTTTGCATTATTCTTCTCATTGCGTTTAACATATCGCCAGCCTACGCTCTGGGAAGTTAACCGTTACTTATTGTGCTTTAAGTTCGTCTTTGGGTTCATGGCTTGTTGCCGTGCAATCTAAAATCAGTTTGACTGTAGAAGCCACTTACACACTTACACACACAATATTCGTGTTGTTAATTATTACTGCGCCAGCACCTGTGACAACACCTAAAATCAACATGCATATAAATCAAAAATACCTACAACTAAACAATTGTAATTATATAATCGACCACGTGTAAAAAATTAAACCTACTTGAAATTGAATTATTGTGAAGAAAACAAATTAATTATATGAATATAAAACTGGTGCTGGACTGCTAAAAACTCTGCCTAAGGGACGGCGTTAAACTAAACAATATATATATGTGGGATTGTCGACTAATTTATATCTTCGTTTAAGTTTCAGGTGTGTTTTAACATTTATTTATCGTCGTTTTAGCACTTTTTATACACACATTCATTTAGTTAGGTTGAGCCCCCATATTTGTGGGATTGTTATTTACCACATAAGTATTTTTTATATTTTAAGTAAGTTTATTTAGGTAACTGTGTTATTATGCTAAAAATACAATGAAATGAATAAAACTCGTTCGTCGTTATGATTATTCCTTTCCTCGTTAGTAGTTACTTCTTTTACTAGTTTTGCGTCGTTCGTCGTTTTATTTTAAGATTCGCGTCGTTCCTCTTAATTTTCACGTCGTACTCGTCGTCGTTGCCGCTCAAAACTCTTCTTTCGTCGTTGTCACTTTTCCTCGTTGTTGCCACTCTCATATTCGTTCATCGTTGCCAATCTTATCTTCGACCGTCGTTGCTAATACAACAGAAATGGTTCTGGGCCACGGCTGCCAGATCCCATCCCACAACTCGGCCATCCTTTTAATTATTCGTCCCGAATTTGTCGTCTTCGTCGTCCTCAAATGGACTCCAGGGTTTCATGTACTCTGCGCACGTAGTCGTGTGTTTGGGACCCTCCGTAAAATTTGAGTCTTTAGTTAAATCGTATGTGTCCTTCATCTTGGTTTTGGTAATGCGACCTAGATACTTCGCTTTCAACTTAAAACCAGCTCCAAACTGCGTCCGCTTGATTGCCACAAGATCACCAATTTTGTATCTTGTAGCTTGCTTTCTGCGTAAGTTGTATGTCTTCTTGTTTTCCTCTTGTAATTTCAAAATTTGTTTCTTAGCCATCTTCCTCAAGTCGTCTCGTTTTTTATTAAATATTTGGGTCATCTCGTTTGCGATCATCTGTTTCAGTTGAATATCCGATTTGCTACGCATTGTTACTCCAACCAACAACTCGTATGGAGTCATCTCTGTGCTTCTGCAGTAGGTTGAATTAATTGCTTGCTGCACCTTGCCCACGAACTTGTACCACTTGCTCGGATTATCCACGGAAAGCTTAGATAAAACAGAAGTTATAGTGGTATTTAGTCTTTCTACTTCCCCGTTAGCTCTTGGTAGACCAGTAGTCACAGCATGATGAATAATATTTTCGGCGTCGCAGTACTCCTTAAACTCGTCAGATGTAAAAGCGGAACCTCTATCTGTGATAATTTGTATTGGATTTCCAAAGGTAAGGCTTTGAGCTTCCAGTCTCGTGATGACTTCTTTGGCTGATGTAGTCATCTATAACGGCTAGAATGTGTTTGTATCTTTTATCTGTGGATTCCAGAGGACCCAGGAAGTCGATATGAAATGTTTGTAGTGGTTCCTCTTCCTTCGACAATGGATGTAAAAATCCCTCTTTTTTCCCACGTTTATGATTGGATACTATGCATGGAATGCAGCATCTAATATGTCGTTCGATCTTGGCGTCCAGTTTGGGAATGTAGTATTCTTTAGCTATTAACTCCTTTGTTTTTTTGACTGAAAAATGTCCTCTTTCGTGTGCCTCTTTGATAATTTCGCGTTCATTTCTTGCGTTCTTACTTGCATTAGAATCGATATTCAAGTCAATGTCATTACCGTTATCAGCACTAATTTTCATTAACGACGTTATTTCCGAATCAATACCGACATCATCGTGTTTTTTTATGGTTATGCCATGACGGCCAATGTTTATTTGAGCTAATTTACAGAATTCTTCGCCTAACACCATTTCGACGTCTAAAAAGTTTGGTGATACAACTAAGAAATTTGTAATACTCTGTAATCCGTCGCTAATTATTGTTTCTTCAACCGAACCCAAAGGTTTTACTTTATTTTGACTTCCAAACCCGACTAAATAAACATTCACTGGATGAAGTTTTTGCTTGTTTAGTTTTACATACACCACTTTGTTTAGAATATTGTATTTGCTGCCTGTGTCAATTAGAGCTACAAAATTGTTGGTTGTCAATATTCACTTCTTTGCTCATGCTCTAATGACTTATAATTTTACACGTATTAGGGACTTTTTCCTTTGATGTCGTTTTGGTAACACTACGCTCTTTTGATATATGTCCAAATCCGTTGCAGTTAAAGCACTTTTTACCATTGCTTTTATCTGCGCATTCATTTGAAGTGTGCCCCTTAGCACCACAAATGTAACATTTTATATCAAGTAGTTCTTTGTCACTGCGCATTCATTTGAAGTGTGCCCCTTAGCACCACAAATGTAACATTTTATATCAAGTAGTTCTTTGTCACTGTCTCGCGTTTGTTTCAATATTGCCGCGAGATGCTAGTTCTTTCATTTTCAATAAATACTCGTGAACACTTTGGTCTTTTGTTTTCTTTGTTTCCGATAAAATTTTGTGAATTTGCGCACTATTCACTTTTGTCTCAAATTCGTCGAGTAGCGATTTTTTTAACATATTCCAATTTTTAATTCCGCGTTCACTCATAATGTACATTTTTGCTAACCCTTTTAGCAATCTTTTGGCAAAAATGAACTTTTGCAAACACATAATGCTTGCCATTTCTTCAAAATCATTTAACCAGACTTCGATAGGCAATGTATCGTCACTTATATCGTCTTCTTCCTCACTTTCACTTTCATCATCGTGTTCGCCGTGTACATTTACCATTAAATTTGATTTCATCAGATTGTGAAATATATGTCCCATCAAATCAGCATTATGATGTTCCAATCCTAATATGTTACATATTACAGCAAGATCACTGTCTGATAAATTTTCGGCCACATATGCAACTTTATTTTGATATTCTTCATAATTTCTATCGAAATCAAAACCTTCGAACTCACGTAAACGCCTTTTTGTTTTTTTGAAATTGCGGGGGCGGAGGTGGGCGTGGCAAAAAATTGAAACAAACTTGATCTGCGTAGACACTACACGAATGCTGACACAAAATTTGGTTTCTCTAGCTCTTATATTCTCTGAGATCCACGTGTTCATACGGACGGACGGACGGACAGACAGACGGACAGACGGACATGTCTTAATCGACTCGGCTGTTGATGCTGATCAAGAATATATATACTTTATGGGGTCGGAAATGCTTCCTTCTCCCTGTTACATACATTTTAGCGACTTTAATATACCCTTTTACCCTATGGGTACAGGGTATAAAAATAAAGGAAAGGAATTTGGGGAAATCCAAGGGAGCATGAACAAATGAATAAACAATTCCAATCATCAATTAAACGTTAATAATAAAATAGTTATATATTAAAAACGAACAGAATATTATAAATAATTTTATTAAAAACTATAAAAATTAGATCTATAAGGAATGAAACACTGAACACAACGAAATTCATGTTCTTCAATATATAAATGGAATTGGCCCTGGCATTGATGTTATGTATAACCATTTAAATAATACTTTATTTTTTGTTTAAAATTAGCGCAGTCGGACTGACTTTGGCATCGCACAAGACAGAGGCAGTGCTTATCAGCAGCAGGAAGGCTGTTGAAACTGCTAATGTGAATGTTGCTGGAACTATGATCACCTCCAAACGTGCCATCCGCTATCTGGGAGTGTGGATTGATACAAGGTTATGCTTTCGTGAGCATCTGGCCTACACCCAAAGAAATGCAGCGGAGTCGAATAGAGCCCTGTCTAGAATTATGCTTAATACTCGCGGCCCAAAGCAAGAAAGGAGGTTACTGCTTAGTAGCGTGGTAAAATCCATCGTCACGTACGGTGCTCAGATCTGGGCGCCAGCAATACACGTTGGAAGCTATGCCCGAGGTATCAAGGCCACCTACAGGCTAAGTGCTTTGAGAATATGTTGTGCCTTTCGCACCGTCTCAGATGACGCGGCGCTTGTCATCGCCGGGACTATTCCTATCGACCTACTGGTGGACGAAATCAAGGCCGTAGCAAATGCTGTAAGTAACGGCACCCTGAAGCGCCAGGCTAAAGCAACTGCGAGGGAGCACAGTCTGAGCACCTGGCAAGCCAGATGGGACGCCTCAACCAAAGGCAGGTGGACGCACCGCCTGATCCCCAACATCAAGCATTGGATTACACGAAAACATGGTCAGGTGACCTTTCACCTGATGCAAATTCTCAGCGGCCACGGGTGCTTTAAAAGCTACCTGCCGAGGTTTGGCCACGGGACAAACGCGACTTGCACCAACTGTAATGGTGGGCTGGCAGACGACGCAGAGCACGCGTTCTTTATCTGTAGCCGCTTTCAGAGTGAGAGAAGGCGAGTCCAGCAAAAGATCGGCGCGAGGCTTTCCGTCGAAAACCTTGTAACGAGAATGGTAATTGACGCTGCGACGTGGGACGCGATATGCGGATTTGCGCGCTGGGAGAACGGAGAAGCTGCGTAGGCTAGAGAGATTAGGCTAAAGTAAATGCAGCATGCGTCCTTGTGACGCAATTCCCTATGGGAAGTTCCACAAGGGCCCGCTGTCATTACCTACTACGCCTAACTTATTATACTTAGTTATACTGTTTTACATAGATAACCATATTTATACTTATTTAATTATCATTATCGTTAATGTATACTTTCGTGGCCAACTATAGGCAGTATATGCTATCAATAGTCAGTCGTCAGTCATTGTGTAATAATGAATGAATTAAAAAAAAAAAAAAAAAAAAACATATATACATACATACATACATACATATATACATACATATATACATACATACATATATACATACATATATATATACATATAAACATACATATATACATACATATATATATATACATATAAACATACATATATACATACATACAAACATACATATATACATACATACATATATACGTACATACACACACACATAGTTTTGTAAGCATTAGCTGAAGGTGAGAAGGGCATTCATCGCCGAATAAAATATATTCATTGTGAGTTGAACGCCAAATAAGACGAAGGTTTTGATTCCATAAAAAACTGAAATGAAAGTAAACGTATATCAAGAAAAAGGGAAATGTTACCCTTTCCTCGACCACGGCAAACCTAGCCAAGATGGTAACTCGCGCGGCCGCTCTGGCCCCAAATGCAATATGATACATCCTCACTCTTCCGCTGCGGCGGTAAATTCCCATACATATTTTTATGTAAACCTTTATACATTTATACATATGTAAATATGTTTATACATAAGCATACCGCGCCTCTGCCTGCATTGCTAGCAGCGCAGCTACGCGGTCTTACCTTTAGTTAACAATTGAATTAGAATTAAGAATCATTGAAGAAACAGAACTTAAACAAAGAAGTACATTCAATAAAGTAAACTGAGAAACCGAAAGATGTGACCTGTTTTATTAATCTACAATACTTAAGTTAGCCCTACGCGTCTGCTGATATTCTACATTTCTTTGCCTTTCCATTTCTGCGTACTCATCATTATTCCTATTAACCCTATTTCTTAATCTCCTTCTTTGAGATTGCTGAGAAGCTGAAAGTTTTTTTAAACGGGGCATAATATTGGGCGATACAAAAGATGAATATGAATAAACAAATTGAAAATATAATAAAATTGTGGAAAAAAGTCAACAGTATATTAAATATAAGGAATGGTAAAAAAATGAGATATATAAAAAATTTGATAAAAAATATGAACTGTGTCAAAAATAATATTTTAGCCTATGGTATTTCAAAAAAAAAAATTAAGATTTTGAGTTTTTAGGTTAAGATTATGAAAAATGTGGGTGACAAAAACGGATGTAAAAAATGAGGAAAGCAAGTCGTCCCTTCCGACTTTGAGTATACTCCTGTACCAAGTAGAGTAATTCGCCATTAATTCAAACTAAAAGTTTAATCACAAGCGGCAGCAACGAACGCATGCTGTCTTCAGTTCAGTACAAATTTTACATAGATATATCTCCGATCTTTCTTGTCCGATTTTAACAAAATTTGGTCAGCTGATACCTTTTGGCCATATTATTGGGTGTGCCAAATAAAAATACGCTACCTTTAATAAACCTCTAGTTATTTGTTTTTCCTTAATTAAAATTTGAAATAAACTTGATCTGATACAAGAATGCTGATACCAAATTTTTATGCTCTAGTTCTTATAGTCTCTGAAATCCACGTGTTCATACGGACGGACGGACAGACGGAATTGTCTCAATCGACTCGGCTGTTGATGCTGATCAAGAATATATATCCTTTATGGTGTCGGAAATGCTTCCTTCTGCCTGTTACGTACATTTTAGCGAATTTAAT
>JAEIGI010000275.1:0-25489 GCA_018903615.1 Drosophila neocordata
TCCATATCGATATTCATATTCGATATTCATATTGATATCTATACGATATTCATATAGCCGATATACGATATTCATACGATATCTATATTGATATCTATATTGATATCTAGCTGATATTCATACGATAGTTCACGATATGCCGATATTCAGCACGATATCTCCAGAATGATATTCATAGGCCGATATTCATATCGATATTCATATCGATATCCATTCGATATCTCATATTCCATATTCATATTTGATATCCATAAATCGATAGTTGATATACATATCCTTATCGATATGCCTATATCTATATCGACATCATATCTATATTCTTATCGACATCCTTATCTATATCCATATCGACATCCTTATCTATATCCATATCGATATCCATATCGATATCCATATCGATATCCATATCGATATCCATATCGATATCCATATCGATATCATATCGATATCCATATCGATATCCATATCGATATCCATATCGATATCCATATCGATATCCATATCGATATCCATATCGATATCCATATCGATATCCATATCGATATCCATATCGATATCCATATCGATATCCATATCGATATCCATATCGATATCCATATCGATATCCATATCGATATCCATATCGATATCCATATCGATATCCATATCGATATCCATATCGATATCCATATCGATATCCATATCGATTCTATCCATATCGATATCCATATCGATATCCATATCGATATCCATATCGATATCCATATCGATATCCATATCGATATCCATATCGATATCCATATCGATATCCATATCGATATCCATATCGATATCGATATCCATATCGATATCCATATCGATATCCATATCGATATCCATATCGATATCCATATCGATATCCATATCGATATCCATATCGATATCCATATCGATATCCATATCGATATTCATATCGATATCCATATCGATATCATATCGATCCATATCGATATCCATATCGATATCCATATCGATATCCATATCGATATCCATATCGATATCCATATCGATATCCATATCGATATCCATATCGATATCCATATCGATATCCATATCGATATCCATATCGATATCCATATCGATATCCATATCGATATCCATATCGATATCCATATCGATATCCATATCGATATCCATATCATATCCATATCGATATCCATATCGATATCCATATCGATATCCATATCGATATCCATATCGATATCCATATCGATATCCATATCGATATCCATATCGATATCCATATCGATATCCATATCGATATCCATATCGATATCCATATCGATATCCATATCGATATCCATATCGATATCCATATCGATATCCATATCGATATCCATATCGATATCCATATCGATATCCATATCGATATCCATATCGATATCCATATCGATATCCATATCGATATCCATATCGATATCCATATCGATATCCATATCGATATCCATATCGATATCCATATCGATATCCATATCGATATCCATATCGATATCCATATCGATATCCATATCGATATCCATATCGATATCCATATCGATATCCATATCGATATCCATATC
This sequence comes from Drosophila neocordata, assembly GCA_018903615.1. Classification (NCBI taxonomy): domain Eukaryota; kingdom Metazoa; phylum Arthropoda; class Insecta; order Diptera; family Drosophilidae; genus Drosophila; species Drosophila neocordata. Next base: position 1,578 of record JAEIGI010000275.1, read on the forward strand.
GATATCCATATCGATATCCATATCGATATCCATATCGATATCCATATCGATATCCATATCGATATCCATATCGATATCCATATCGATATCCATATCGATATCCATATCGATATCCATATCGATATCCATATCGATATCCATATCGATATCCATATCGATATCCATATCGATATCCATATCGATATCCATATCGATATCCATATCGATATCCATATCGATATCCATATCGATATCCATATCGATATCCATATCGATATCCATATCGATATCCATATCGATATCCATATCGATATCCATATCGATATCCATATCGATATCCATATCGATATCCATATCGATATCCATATCGATATCCATATCGATATATCGATATCCATATCGATATCCATATCGATATCCATATCGATATCCATATCGATATCCATATCGATATCCATATCGATATCCATATCGATATCCATATCGATATCCATATCGATATACATATCCATATCGATATCCATATCGATATCCATATCGATATCCATATCGATATCCATATCGATATCCATATCGATATCCATATCGATATCCATATCGATATCCATATCGATATCCATATCGATATCCATCCATATCGATATCGATATCCATATCGATATCCATATCGATATCCATATCGATATCCATATCGATATCCATATCGATATCCATATCGATATCCATATCGATATCCATATCGATATCCATATCGATATCCATATCGATATCCATATCGATATCCATATCGATATCCATATCGATATCCATATCGATATCCATATCGATATCCATATCGATATCCATATCGATATCCATATCGATATCCATATCGATATCCATATCGATATCCATATCGATATCCATATCGATATCCATATCGATATCCATATCGATATATCGATATCCGATATCGATATATCGATATCCATATCGATATCCATATCGATATCCATATCGATATCCATATCGATATCCATATCCATATCGATATCCATATCGATATCCATATCGATATCCATATCGATATCCATATCGATATCCATATCGATATCCATATCCATATCGATATCGATATCGATATCGATATCCATATCGATATCCATATCGATATCCATATCGATATCCATATCGATATCCATATCGATATCCATATCGATATCCATATCGATATCCATATCGATATCCATATCGATATCCATATCGATATCCATATCGATATCCATATCGATATCCATATCGATATCCATATCGATATCCATATCGATATCCATATCGATATCCATATCGATATCCATATCGATATCCATATCGATATCCATATCGATATCCATATCGATATCCATATCGATATCCATATCGATATCCATATCGATATCCATATCGATATCCATATCGATATCCATATCGATATCCATATCGATATCCATATCGATATCCATATCGATATCCATATCGATATCCATATCGATATCCATATCGATATCCATATCGATATCCATATCGATATCCATATCGATATCCATATCGATATCCATATCGATATCCATATCGATATCCATATCGATATCCATATCGATATCCATATCGATATCCATATCGATATCCATATCGATATCCATATCGATATCCATATCGATATCCATATCGATATCCATATCGATATCCATATCGATATCCATATCGATATCCATATCGATATCCATATCGATATCCATATCGATATCCATATCGATATCCATATCGATATCCATATCGATATCCATATCGATATCCATATCGATATCCATATCGATATCCATATCGATATCCATATCGATATCCATATCGATATCCATATCGATATCCATATCGATATCCATATCGATATCCATATCGATATCCATATCGATATCGATATCCATATCGATATCCATATCGATATCGATATCGATATCGATATCCATATCGATATCCATATCGATATCCATATCGATATCCATATCGATATCCATATCGATATCCATATCGATATCCATATCGATATCCATATCGATATCCATATCGATATCCATATCGATATCCATATCGATATCCATATCGATATCCATATCGATATCCATATCGATATCCATATCGATATCCATATCGATATCCATATCGATATCCATATCGATATCCATATCGATATCCATATCGATATCCATATCGATATCCATATCGATATCCATATCGATATCCATATCGATATCCATATCGATATCCATATCGATATCCATATCGATATCCATATCGATATCCATATCGATATCCATATCGATATCCATATCGATATCCATATCGATATCCATATCGATATCCATATCGATATCCATATCGATATCCATATCGATATCCATATCGATATCCATATCGATATCCATATCGATATCCATATCGATATCCATATCGATATCCATATCGATATCCATATCGATATCCATATCGATATATCGATATCCATATATCCATATCGATATCCATATCGATATCCATATCGATATCCATATATCGATATCCATATCGATATCCATATCGATATCCATATCGATATCCATATCGATATCCATATCGATATCCATATCGATATCCATATATATCGATATCCATATCGATATCCATATCGATATCATACGATATCCATATCGATATCCATATCGATATCCATATCGATATCCATATCGATATCCATATCGATATCCATATCGATATCCATATCGATATCCATATCGATATCCATATCGATATCCATATCGATATATCGATATCCATATCGATATCCATATCGATATCCATATCGATATCCATATCGATATCCATATCGATATCCATATCGATATCCATATCGATATCCATATCGATATCCATATCGATATCCATATCGATATCCATATCGATATCCATATCGATATCCATATCGATATCCATATCGATATCCATATCGATATCCATATCGATATCCATATCGATATCCATATCGATATCCATATCGATATCCATATCGATAACCATATCGATATCCATATCGATATCCATATCGATATCCATATCGATATCCATATCGATATCCATATCGATATATCGATATCGATATCCATATCGATATCCATATCGATATCCATATCGATATCCATATCGATATCCATATCCATATCGATATCCATATCGATATCCATATCGATATCCATATCGATATCCATATCGATATCCATATCGATATACCATATCGATATCGATATCCATATCGATATCCATATCGATATCCATATCGATATCCATATCGATATCCATATCGATATCCATATCGATATCCATATCGATATCCATATCGATATCCATATCGATACCCATATCGATATCCATATCGATATCCATATCGATATCCATATCGATATCCATATCGATATCCATATCGATATCCATATCGATAACCATATCGATATACATATCCATATCGATATCGATATCCATATCGATATCCATATTGATATCCATATTGATATCCATATCGATATCCATTTCGATATCCATATCGATATCCATATCGATATCCATATCGATATCCATATCGATATCCATATCGATAACCATATCGATATCGATATCCATATCGATATCCATATCGATAACCATATCGATATCGATATCCATATCGATATCCATATCGATATCCATATCGATATCCATATCGATATCCATATCGATATCCATATCGATATCCATATCGATATTCATATCGTAAATAGAACTTGGAATTATAATCAGGACAAGCTAATATGGGAGCAGAAGTTAGTCGAGATTTCAGCTCTTCAAATGCGGCTTGTTGCTCACTATCCCAATTCCACTTGGCATTCTTTTTCAGCAATTTAGTAATAGGCTGAACGACGTTGGAGAACTCTGGCACGAAGCGGCGATACCAGGAGGCGATGCCTAGGCATCGGCGAAGCTGGCGTACATTAGTAGGGGGTGATAGCTCGCGCACTGCGGCTACCTTTTCGGGATCCGTGTGAATCCCTTGTTCACTGATAACATGTCCGAGGAATTGTATCCTGCGCTTGAAGAACCTGCATTTTGCTTGGTTTATACGCAAGTTAGCTTCTCGTAGCCTGCGAAAAACTTCTCGTAGATGCGTCATGTGTTCCTCCAGTGTGCTGCCTACAACGATGATGTCGTCAAGGTAGGCAAAAGCAAAAGGATCCATTTCGGGGCCTATGACGCTATCCAAAGCGCGTTGAAAGGTGGCTGCTGCTGAATGTAGTCCGAATGGCATTACTTTCCATTGAAACAGCCCACGACGATATGGACATCGATATGGATATCGATATGGATATCGATATGGATATCGATATGGATATCGATATGGATATCTATATGGATAACGATATGGATATCGATATGGATATCGATATGGATATCGATATGGATATCGATATAGATATGGATATCGATATGGATATCGATATGGATATCGATATGGATATCGATATGGATATCTATATGGATATCGATATGGATATCGATATGGATATCGATATGGATATCGATATGGATATCGATATGGATATCGATATGGATATCGATATGGATATCGATATGGTTCGATATGGATATCGATATGGATATCGATATGGATATCATGGATATCGATATATGGATATGGATATCGATATGGATATCGATATGGATATCGATATGGATATCGATATGGATATCGATATGGATATCGATATGGATATCGATATGGATATCGATATGGATATCGATATGGATATCGATATGGATATCGATATGGATATCGATATGGATATCGATAAGGATCGATATGGATATCGATATGGATATCGATATGGATATCGATATGGATATCGATATGGATATGTATATCGATATGGATATCGATATGGATATCGATATGGATATCGATATGGATATCGATATGAATATGGATATCGATATGGATATCGATATGAATATGATATCGATATGGATATCGATATGGATATCGATATGGATATCGATATGGATATCGATATGGATATCGATATGGATATCGATATGGATATCGATATGGATATCGATATGGATATCGATATGGATATCGATATGGATATCGATATGGATATGTATATCGATATCGATATGGATATCGATATGGATATCGATATGGATATCGATATGGATATCGATATGGATATCGATATGGATATCGATATGGATATCGATATGGATATCGATATGGATATCGATATGGATATGTATATCGATATGGTTATCGATATGGATATCGATATGGATATCGATATGGATATCGATATGGATATCGATATGGATATCGATATGGATATCGATATGGATATGTATATCGATATGGTTATCGATATGGATATCGATATGGATATCGATATGGATATCGATATGGATATCGATATGGATATCGATATGGATATCGATATGGATATCGATATCGATATGAATATGTATATCGATATGGATATCGATATGGATATCGATATGGATATCGATATGGATATGGATATCGATATGGATATCGATATGGATATCGATATGGATATCGATATGGATATCGATATGCATATCGATATGGATATCGATATGGATATCGATATGGATATCGATATGGATATCGATATGGATATCGATATGGATATCGATATGGATATCGATATCGATATCGATATGGATATCGATATGGATATCGATATGGATATCGATATGGATATCGATATGGATATCGATATGGATATCGATATGGATATCGATATGGATATCGATATGGATATCGATATGGATATCGATATGGATATCGATATGGATATCGATATGGATATCGATATGGATATCGATATGGATATCGATATGGATATCGATATGGATATCGATATGGATATCGATATGGATATCGATATGGATATCGATATGGATATCGATATGGATATCGATATGGATATCGATATGGATATGATATGGATATCGATATGGATATCGATATGGATATCGATATGGATATCGATATGGATGTCGATATGGATATCGATATGGATATCGATATGGATATCGATATGGATATCGATATGGATATCGATATGGATATCGATATGGATATCGATATGGATATCGATATGGATATCGATATGTATATATCGATATGGATATCGATATGGATATCGATATGGATATCGATATGGATATCGATATGGATATCGATATATGGATATCGATATGGATATCGATATGGATATCGATATGGATATCGATATGGATATCGATATGGATATATCGATATGGATATCGATATGGATATCGATATGGATATCGATATGGATATCGATATGGATATCGATATGGATATCGATATGGATATCGATATGGATATCGATATCGATATGGATATCGATATGGATATCGATATGGATATCGATATGGATATCGATATGGATATCGATATGGATATCGATATGGATATCGATATGGATATCGATATGGATATCGATATGGATATCGATATGGATATCGATATGGATATCGATATGGATATCGATATGGATATCGATATGGATATCGATATGGATATCGATATGGATATCGATATGGATATCGATATGGATATCGATATGGATATCGATATGGATATCGATATGGATATCGATATGGATATCGATATGAATATCGATATGGATATCGATATGGATATCGATATGGATATCGATATGGATATCGATATGGATATCGATATGGATATCGATATGGATATCGATATGGATATGTATATCGATATGGATATCGATATGGATATCGATATGGATATCGATATGGATATCGATATGGATATCGATATGGATATCGATATGGATATCGATATGGATATCGATATGGATATCGATATGGATATCGATATGGATATCGATATGGATATCGATATGGATATCGATATGGATATCGATATGGATATCGATATGGATATCGATATGGATATCGATATGGATATCGATATGGATATCGATATGGATATCGATATGGATATCGATATGGATATCAATATGGATATCGATATGGATATCGATATGGATATCGATATGGATATCGATATGGATATCGATATGGATATCGATATGGATATCGATATGGATATCGATATGGATATCGATATGAATATGTATATCGATATGGTTATCGATATGGATATCGATATGGATATCGATATGGATGTCGATATGGATGTCGATATGGATATCGATATCGATATGAATATGTATATCGATATGGATATCGATATGGATATAGATATGGATATCGATATGGACATAGATATGGATATCGATATGGATATCGATATGGATATCGATATGTATATCGATATGGTTATCGATATGGATATCGATATGGATATCGATATGGATATCGATATGGATATCGATATGGATATCGATATGGATATCGATATGGATATCGATATGGATATCGATATGGATATCGATATGGATATCGATATGGATATCGATATGGATATCGATATGGATATCGATATGGATATCGATATGGATATCGATATGGATATCGATATGGATATCGATATGGATTATCGATATGCAGCAAAAAAAAGCCTAGGTGCAAAATTTCAGCTCTGTAGCTTTAAGGGTCTCGGAGGAGATTGCGTTGATCCAGACAGACGGACAGACGGACAGACAGACGGACAGACAGACAGACGGACAGACAGACAGACAGACAGACGGACATGGCTATATCAACTTAGCTCATCGTGCTGATCAAGAATATATATACTTTATATAGTCGGAGATGCTTCCTTCTATGCGTTGCAAACTTCTGACCAAAATTAATATACCTTTTTTGCAAAGGTATAAAAATTAATTTATATCAAAAATTTCTTTTATATTGCTGAAAGGGAATTTTGTTAGGCATATAGGTTAGCATGATTTGGGTTATGGTGGGTATTTATTCCATACAGATGAAATCCTTTATAAAGAAATTATTTATATATAAAAATGTATAAAAATAATAATGTCAATCAAGTCGCGGGTCCCTGCTCGGGCGCCATCTGTAAGGAAGTTTTTCCAGGCCGGGGTACATCTCCCAGTCTCCCCCAGGGCCTTTCCTACACAGAAAATTTATAATTTTAAGAAACCCGGACTTGATGACGGAGGAGGAAGGGGGCATAGCCATATCCAGAGTTGGCTTGCTCTAATCGGTGATTGCTTTAACTATACCTAACAGAGGAGGAAAAAGGGAAAGGAGTAATGTGATCGACGTCTACTAAACGATTAACAAATACAAGGGAAGGGTATCAAGCCGACTAGGGTGTCACCCGGACATCGACTTGAGAAACAAACACGTTGGGATTAGCCCAGGCAATTCAACCAGGTCAAGTAGGGTGTCACCCGGACCTTGGCCTGTTTGAATTATCCAGTTGCGACTCGTTGGATAATTCCTATTATTTAAGTCAACTAGGGTGTCACCCGGACATTGGCTTAAATGAAATAGGAATTATCCCGAATCGCTACAAGTACGAACTACTAATGGCCCAAGAATCTTCATCAGATCAACTAGGGTGTCACCCGGACATTGGTCTGATAAAGTTCTTAGTCGGGTAGCACTAGACATATCATATTATCCTAGTCAATTAGGGTGTCACCCGGACATTGACTAAGATTAATATGATTTACATGGCTCCCTACATAAAATACAAATACTACAAAACACACACTACATGCAAGTACAGTACGTAAACATTTAGATAATAGAGGGAACTAAAGTGACAGGATGTAACGTTGAGGATAAATCATTAAGACTGGTTTTGAGATTCGGGGTCAAACATTATAAAGTTTATTAATGTCCCTCGGACCTAAATACTACTTATATCTAACCTGCTATTGATTTACCACACTTGACCTAATAAGCTGGGGGGTAGCCCTGTTGGCCACTGGTTGGACTCACCCGCTGTACACACCCTTGCTTAGCTCTGTATCTGACGACTTCGTTTAACTTGGTGTCTCTGCAGTCTTCTGGATTACTTTGTTGTCGATTCTTGTTACTTGGTGATTATCGTCTTGGCCGTTGAGGACACTTTACTTCCACTCTATATATTTTATTTACGCACTGCACTTTTACTGCTTCCGACTTATCTCTTGCTCGGTCCTAGCTCAACTGATCTGTCGATTTAATTTTCGACAGCCCTTGGCCTTTGATTTTGTCGCTGACGTCGGCAGCGAACAATCAAAAGTTGCCACCGCATTTTGGCGATGACGCGATCGATGCATTTACCGTCTAGAAGTTTCTAAGTAAAAGAAACTGCGCAATAACTCTGTCGACTTCTTTGGCTAGTCCCGTTGCAATGGTTATTGCTACATACATATATATATGGCGTGACATGCGTATATAGGTATGTATGGCGTATTAGAAATATACATATCGATGGCGTGATATGCGTATATATGTATGTAAGCGAGAATGGAAACTGCGCAGTAGCAATTGGCGACTTTTTGGTTAAGTCCCGTTGCACTTCTTGGTTTCTGTCTTTGGTGGCCCGATGTGTATGTGTGTGTGTTTGTATATGCGGTGGTCTGATCTAGAGATGCTCTAAGGGAACTAGTTCCTATGGATGTCGATATGGATGTCGATATGGATATCGATATCGATATGAATATGTATATCGATATGGATATCGATATGGATATAGATATGGATATCGATATGGACATAGATATGGATATCGATATGGATATCGATATGGATATCGATATGGATATAGATAAGGATGTCGATATGGATATCGATATGGAAATCGATATGGATATCGATATGAATATCGATATATATCGATATGGATATTGATATGAATATGTATATCGATATGGATATCGATATGGATATCGATATGGATATCGATATGGATATCGATATGGATATCGATATGGATATCGATATGGATATCGATATGGATATCGATATGGATATCGATATGGATATCGATATGGATATCGATATGGATATCGATATGGATATCGATATGGATATCGATATGGATATCGATATGGATATCGATATGGATATCGATATGGATATAGATAAGGATGTCGATATGGATATCGATATGGATATCGATATGGATATCGATATGAATATGTATATCGATATGGATATCGATATGAATATGTATATCGATATGGATATCGATATGGATATCGATATGGATATCGATATGGATATCGATATGGATATCGATATGGATATCGATATGGATATCGATATGGATATCGATATGGATATCGATATGGATATCGATATGGATATCGATATGGATATCGATATGGATATCGATATGGATATCGATATGGATATCGATATGGATATCGATATGGATATCGATATGGATATCGATATGGATATCGATATGGATATCGATATGGATATCGATATGGATATCGATATGGATAACTATATGGATATCGATATGGATATCGATATGGATATCTGGATATCGATATGGATATCGATATGGATATCGATATGGATATCGATATGGATATCGATATGGATATCGATATGGATATCGATATAGATATCGATATGGATATCGATATGGATATCGATATGGATATCGATATGGATATCGATATGGATATCGATATGGATATCGATATGGATATCGATATGGATATCGATATGGATATCGATATGGATATCGATATGGATATCGATATGGATATCGATATGGATATCGATATGGATATCGATATGGATATCGATATCGATGTGGATATCGATATGGATATCGATATGGATATCGATATGGATATCGATATGGATATCGATATGGATATAGATAAGGATGTCGATATGGATATCGATATGGATATCGATATGGATATCGATATGAATATGTATATCGATATGGATATCGATATGAATATGTATATCGATATGGATATCGATATGAATATGTATATCGATATGGATATCGATATGAATATGTATATCGATATGGATATCGATATGGATATCGATATGGATATCGATATGGATATCGATATGGATATCGATATGGATATCGATATGGATATCGATATGGATATCGATATGGATATCGATATGGATATCGATATGGATATCGATATGGATATCGATATGGATATCGATATGGATATCGATATGGATATCGATATGGATATCGATATGGATATCGATATGGATATCGATATGGATATCGATATGGATATCGATATGGATATCGATATGGATATCGATATGGATATCGATATGGATATCGATATGGATATCGATATGGATATCGATATGGATATCGATATGGATATCGATATGGATATCGATATGGATATCGATATGGATATCGATATGGATATCGATATGGATATCGATATGGATATCGATATGGATATCGATATGGATATCGATATGGATATCGATATGGATATCGATATGGATATCGATATGGATATCGATATGGATATGATATCGATATGGATATCGATATGGATATCGATATGGATATCGATATGGATATCGATATGGATATCGATATCGATATGGATATGTATATCGATATGGTTATCGATATGGATATCGATATGGATATCGATATGGATATCGATATGGATGTCGATATGGATATCGATATCGATATGAATATGTATATCGATATGGATATCGATATGGATATAGATATGGATATCGATATGGACATAGATATGGATATCGATATGGATATCGATATGGATATGTATATCGATATGGTTATCGATATGGATATCGATATGGATATCGATATGGATATCGATATGGATATCGATATGGATATCGATATGGATATCGATATGGATATCGATATGGATATCGATATGGATATCGATATGGATATCGATATGGATATCGATATGGATATCGATATGGATATCGATATCGATATCGATATAGATGGATATCGATATCGATATGGATATCGATATGGATATCGATATGGATATCGATATGGATATCGATATGGATATCGATATGGATATCGATATGGATATCGATATGGATATCGATATGGATATCGATATGGATATCGATATGGATATCGATATGGATATCGATATGGATATCGATATGGATATCGATATGGATATCGATATGGATATCGATATGGATATCGATATGGATATCGATATGGATATCGATATGGATATCGATATCGATATGAATATGTATATCGATATGGATATCGATATGGATATCGATATGGATATCGATATGGATATCGATATGGATATCGATATGGATATCGATATCGATATGAATATGTATATCGATATGGATATCGATATGGATATAGATATGGATATCGATATGGACATAGATATGGATATCGATATGGATATCGATATGGATATGTATATCGATATGGTTATCGATATGGATATCGATATGGATATCGATATGGATATCGATATGGATATCGATATGGATATCGATATGGATATCGATATGGATATCGATATGGATATCGATATGGATATCGATATGGATATCGATATGGATATCGATATGGATATCGATATGGATATCGATATGGATATCGATATGGATATCGATATGGATATCGATATGGATATCGATATGGATATCGATATGGATATCGATATGGATATCGATATGGATATCGATATGGATATCGATATGGATATCGATATGGATATCGATATGGATATCGATATGGATATCGATATGCAGCAAAAAGAAGCCTAGGTGCAAAATTTCAGCGTCTCGGAGGAGATTGTGTTGATCCAGACAGACGGACAGACGGACAGACAGACGGACAGACAGACAGACGGACAGACAGACAGACAGACGGACAGACGGACATGGCTATATCAACTTAGCTCATCGTGCTGATCAAGAATATATATACTTTATATAGTCGGAGATGCTTCCTTCTATGCGTTGCAAACTTCTGACCAAAATTAATATACCTTTTTTGCAAAGGTATAAAAATTAATTTATATCAAAAATTTCTTTTATATTGCTGAAAGGGAATTTTGTTAGGCATATAGGTTAGCATGATTTGGGTTATGGTGGGTATTTATTCCATACAGATGAAATCCTTTATAAAGAAATTATTTATATATAAAAATGTATAAAAATAATAATGTCAATCAAGTCAAGGAATTTACGGCTTTCACTGTGAATTGACGCGTTTTTCTGTGCTCTTCATAATTTTCCTTATTTTCGACTTTAAAGTCATCGCGCTGCTTTAACAAAATTGTCCAATAGTTTGGTGGTGGTTTACCTACGTACTAACATAGTGCTTTTTGTTTATTTGGACATATAAACGCAAAATCAAAGCATTAAACTTATTCTTTTGTGTTAATCTTTGATTTTGCTTTTGTACTTCTTCCCGCATTAAAATCACTCTCGCGCTCTCGCCTACGTACTGTTGTTGCATGTGCAGTGCTCTTGGCTCTCCCGCTTTTTTCTTCATTTCTTTTGATCGCGCTCGCATCTATCTCTGTCTCGCGTACAAGTGATACGTGTACTTGTGTAGTGCTCTCTTTAATTTAATAATTATCCTCTCTTGACCCAAGTGTCGAATTTGATTTTAAATACTGAGTGAGTTTTTTCTTTGGCTTTTTTCATTGAATTTTGATTTTTTTTCTTTCACTTTAAAATAAATAATATATTTAAATACTATAATGTCTGTCTGCTCCAGCAAAAAGTGTTTGAACCCCCCTGCGCCCCATAACGTATTTCTCACTTGTTGGCTGTGTGATAATGTCATGCACGTCAAGTGTGCCGGCTACACAGCCAAAGTGAGGGATAGTTTGGAGCAAAGAGGTGGTCTCAAATGGGGATGCGACTCATGCCGAGAAGTGGAAATTGAGATGAGGGTATTCATGAGGCAGACCAGGGACAAGTTTAAGAAACTGTCATCTGGTTTTCGTAAACTCTTTGATGAGTTTAACGCTTTGGAGACAGAATTCAAAAGCTATAAGCTGTTGAATGAGTCTCCAAAGCGCAAGAAAACTAGTATGCGGAATCTGTCCCTGCATCTGCCGGTGCCTATCCCTGTCTCGGCCGCAGTTCTGCAATCTCCGTCACTGCTCACAGCCAACCCTCCGCAGCTCATATCGTTTACCACCCCCGTCATACAGGGTGGGCGTAAAGATGAGGCCATTTCCGTTTCTCCTGGAAATGGTCTCTCTATACAGACGAATGAAACTGTAGTTTCCGAACAGTCCGGGCAACTACCAAATTCTTTGGTTATTGCCAACAGCTGCCCAGTTAGAGGAACACCATCAATTAGGCCTCTGACTGGAGTACCACCGAAGAAACATATATTTGTTTCTAGGCTTGATCCCGAAACTTCTTCGGATGACGTCTTAGGTTACATTAAGACAAAAATGCAAGCATCAAAAATAGCGGTGGAAAAATTTAAATTTAATTATTCAAGGGAGATCTCTTCCTTTAAAATTAGTGTCCCGGTTGAACTGTTTGACTGCATTTGTAGTAACAGCTTTTGGCCGGATCACATATTAGTGAAAGAATATACGGCCAAAAAAGAAAACTCGTGGCTCAGTTAGGCTTCCTTCTACTTCTTCTTCTATTGCCTCCGGAATATCAGCATCTGCTGGTGTTCCAAAAACTAATTTCGTCCCTTAATCTGGCCTATCAGAACGTAAGAGGACTTAAATCTAAGCTTCCTAGACTTTATGTAGATAGTCTAGTATTTGATTATAAAATTTTAGTATTTTCAGAGACTTGGTTAAAACCTGACATTAATGATGCATCTGTTCTGTCTGCAAAATTTTCAATATTCAGGTGTGATCGCATTTCGCGTGTAGGCGGGGGAGTCTTGATTGCCATTGACTCGTCGTTATCTTCTGACCGGATTCAATCTCCTGATAACCAGGAGATTGAGTTTGTAAGTGTCAAGGTCAGTCTCAAGACTTTCTCTGTCTACATTACTTGCTCGTACATCCCGCCACAATCCGACATGGCAGTGTACATTAAACACTTGGTTTCTATCCAACACATCTCATCGTTACTGTCTGATAGAGACATGTTAATTGTTCTCGGTGACTTTAATTTACCGGAAATAGTATGGTCCCCTACTGACGAATCTGCTTTGTTGCTCCCTTCTATTTCACATTGCTTTATTGAAGCTCTTTTCGAGTTATCTTTGACTCAAATAAATCCAGTCCGTAACAAGAATAATAGATCTTTGGATCTGATATTTGTTCTCGATTCCACCAATGGTGCAGTTTCTAGAATAGACCCTCTTGTCCTGCCTGAAGATAGTTTTCATCCTACTTTGGAGTTAACTATTGATCTTCCGTATCGTGTACCGACTGTTGGTGCTTGTCCTGCGGTTAAATCCCGTAATTTTCGCAAGACCAATTTTAGTAAGTTAAATGAGCTCATTCTTAAAAATGATTGGTCTTCCCTGTATAGTTGTTCAAACATGAACCAAGCTATTTCTCTGTTTTATAACACTCTTGGTTCGCTTTTTAAGGTTTGTGTACCGCTGAGGATCCCTGTGTCGGCCTATAGGCCCCCTGGCATACTCGGGAGCTAACTAACTTGAAAAATGTAAAATCAAGGTGTTATAAAATTTACAAGAAATCAGGCCGCTCCTCAGACTATGCCCGTTACGTAGTCGCTCGATCAAAGTTTTTGACGCGTAATACGCTCTGCTATAAGGATTACCTGCAGCGTTGTAAATTAGAATTTTCTAGTAATCCTAAACAATTTTATAGCTTTGTGAATTCCAAACGCAAAATGTCTGTCTTTCCATCATGCTTATCTCTTGAAAACAATATAGCGAGTTCTGATCAAGCCATCGCTGATTTGTTTGCAGACTTTTTTACAACAACCTATTCCTCAACGGAATATCAATCAGACATTCCGTATCCTTACCAGGTAAAAAGCTCTAACTGCATTTACAGTCCTTCGATCGATGAAAGTTCGCTCCTAAGCGTGCTTAATTTAGTGAAACCTGTCTACTCTCCTGGTCCTGATGGAATACCAGGTTGCGTTCTCAGATTTTGCGCCGAGGCTTTATGTAAGCCAATTCGTAAACTTTTTCTTTTGTCTGTCAAATCTTCCACGTTCCCAGATATCTGGAAGGAATCCTATATAGTTCCTCTCCATAAAAGCGGTAAAAAATCGGAAGCATCCAACTATAGGGGTATTTCTAAATTGTCCGCTATACCTAAAGCTTTTGAAAAATTAATCACTTCTCAATTGCAACATTTTTGTAGATCTATAATTTCACCATCTCAACATGGGTTTGTGAAATGTAGATCTACTACCACTAACCTTTTAGAATTTACTTCTTTAACGATCGAAGGATTTAGAAATGCAAGGCAAACTGATGTCATATATACTGATTTCAGTAAGGCTTTTGATTCTGTTAATCATACGCTTCTTCTTTATAAATTAAATAGTATTGGCTTTCCAAGTCCATTAATTAATTGGATTCGTGAATATCTGACAAATAGAACTCAGAGGGTTCTTTTTAAATCGTCATATTCCAAATCCATCCATGTTACTTCGGGGGTGCCTCAGGGTAGTCATTTGGGACCACTGCTGTTTACCCTTTTCATTAATGACCTTCCCTCTGTTATAAGTTACTCTCGTGCCCTCATGTACGCAGATGACGTTAAGCTATGTTTTAGTTACAAAGACATTACCTCTTCTTGTCGATTGCAATCTGATCTTCAAAATCTTGAGCTTTGGTGTCATAATAACTTATTAAAATTAAATGCAACTAAATGCAAGGTCATGACTTTTTATAGAACTTCTCCGCATTTAGTTACTTATTTTCTTACTAATACACCATTAGAACGTCTTAATGAGATGTATGACTTGGGTGTCCTGATGGACCTTAAACTAACGTTTAAGTCCCATATTTACTCTACCGTCGGTAAAGCCATGGGCGTTCTTGGGTTTGTAAAGAGATGGTCAAAGGAGTTTGACGATCCATATACAACTAAAATTCTTTTCACCTCACTGGTCCGTCCTATTTTAGAATATGCATCTTGCATCTGGTCACCTCAGTATGAGTCACACCAAGCAAGAATTGAGTCGGTTCAAAAACAGTTCTTGCTTTTTGCTCTTCGTGGTCTGAACTGGGATCGTAATGTCAATTTGCCATCGTACTCTAGTAGACTTCTTTTACTTGGCCTTCCTTCTCTTACTAATCGTAGAATAATGCTTGGCGTCATTTTTATGCACAAGCTTCTTAAAGGTGATATAGACTCGCCCGAGCTATTGAACCAAATAAATTTTAGTATTCCTTGTAGACCTACTAGAAACTTTATACCTATATCTCTCTCACGCTGTTCTACTAATTATTTACTGCATGAACCTTTCCGAGTTCTTTGTTCTGATTATAATCGTCTTTATCATGTAATCAGTACAGAACTCTCATTTCCATTAATAAAAAATTCTATACTTTCCTTCTTAGCTCGTAGCTAGCTTTAGTTTTCGTTTTTGTCTGTATGTATGAACTGTCCCCGCGACTCGAGCCGTACGTTATGCGGCTAGCGCCCCTCGGTCGGTTGGGCGGGAGGTGTGGGCATTTAGTGCACCCGTTGGGATTCGCGCGAAAAAAAAAAAAAAAAAAGTCGCGGGTCCCTGCTCGGGCGCCATCTGTAAGGAAGTTTTTCCAGGCCGGGGTACATCTCCCAGTCTCCCCAGGGCCTTTCCTACACAGAAAATTTATGTAAGAAACCCGGACTTGATGACGGAGGAAAGGGGGCATAGCCATATCCAGAGTTGGCTTGCTCTAATCGGTGATTGCTTTAACTATACCTAACAGAGGAGGAAAAAGGGAAAGGAGTAATGTGATCGACGTCTACTAAACGATTAACAAATACAAGGGAAGGGTATCAAGCCGACTAGGGTGTCACCCGGACATCGACTTGAGAAACAAACACGTTGGGATTAGCCCAGGCAATTCAACCAGGTCAAGTAGGGTGTCACCCGGACCTTGGCCTGTTTGAATTATCCAGTTGCGACTCGTTGGATAATTCCTATTATTTAAGTCAACTAGGGTGTCACCCGGACATTGGCTTAAATGAAATAGGAATTATCCCGAATCGCTACAAGTACGAACTACTAATGGCCCAAGAATCTTCATCAGATCAACTAGGGTGTCACCCGGACATTGGTCTGATAAAGTTCTTAGTCGGGTAGCACTAGACATATCATATTATCCTAGTCAATTAGGGTGTCACCCGGACATTGACTAAGATTAATATGATTTACATGGCTCCCTACATAAAATACAAATACTACAAAACACACACTACATGCAAGTACAGTACGTAAACATTTAGATAATAGAGGGAACTAAAGTGACAGGATGTAACGTTGAGGATAAATCATTAAGACTGGTTTTGAGATTCGGGGTCAAACATTATAAAGTTTATTAATGTCCCTCGGACCTAAATACTACTTATATCTAACCTGCTATTGATTTACCACACTTGACCTAATAAGCTGGGGGGTAGCCCTGTTGGCCACTGGTTGGACTCACCCGCTGTACACACCCTTGCTTAGCTCTGTATCTGACGACTTCGTTTAACATGGTGTCTCTGCAGTCTTCTGGATTACTTTGTTGTCGACTCTTGTTACTTGGTGATTATCGTCTTGGCCGTTGAGGACACTTTACTTCCACTCTATATATTTTATTTACGCACTGCACTTTTACTGCTTCCGACTTATCTCTTGCTCGGTCCTAGCTCAACTGATCTGTCGATTTAATTTTCGACAGCCCTTGGCCTTTGATTTTGTCGCTGACGTCGGCAGCGAACAATCAAAAGTTGCCACCGCATTTTGGCGATGACGCGATCGATGCATTTACCGTAACGCATGCGTAGCTTGGGCGTCTAGAAGTTTCTAAGTAAAAGAAACTGCGCAATAACTCTGTCGACTTCTTTGGCTAGTCCCGTTGCAATGGTTATTGCTACATACATATATATATGGCGTGACATGCGTATATAGGTATGTATGGCGTATTAGAAATATACATATCGATGGCGTGATATGCGTATATATGTATGTAAGCGAGAATGGAAACTGCGCAGTAGCAATTGGCGACTTTTTGGTTAAGTCCCGTTGCACTTCTTGGTTTCTGTCTTTGGTGGCCCGATGTATGTGTATGTGTATGTGTGTGTGTGTGTGTGTGTATATGCGGTGGTCTGATCTAGAGATGCACTAAGGGAACTAGTTCCTATGAAAATACTAACAAGTCAGAGTATAAACTTATAATTAATTTATAGGACTTATTATATATATATGTACATTGTGGCGAAGTACCCAAAATTGTACTTCGTCGATATGGATATCGATATGGATATCGATATGGATATCGATATGGATATCGATATGGATATCGATATGGATATCGATATGGATATCGATATGGATATCGATATGGATATCGATATGGATATCGATATGGATATCGATATGGATATCGATATGGATATCGATATGGATATCGATATGGATATCGATATGGATATCGATATGGATATCGATATGGATATCGATATGGATATCGATATGGATATCGATATGGATATCGATATGGATATCGATATGGATATCGATATGGATATCGATATGGATATCGATATGCATATCGATATGGATATCGATATGGATATCGATATGGATATCGATATGGATATCGATATGGATATCGATATGGATATCGATATGGATATCGATATGGATATCGATATGGATATCGATATGGATATCGATATGGATATCGATATGGATATCGATATGGATATCGATATGGATATCGATATGGATATCGATATCGATGTGGATATCGATATGGATATCGATATGGATATCGATATGGATATCGATATGGATATCGATATGGATATCGATATGGATATCGATATGGATATCGATATGGATATCGATATGGATATCGATATGGATATCGATATGGACATCGATATGGATATCGATATGGATATCGATATGGATATCGATATGGATATCGATATGGATATCGATATGGATATCGATATGGATATCGATATGGATATCGATATGGATATCGATATGGATATCGATATGGATATCGATATGGATATCGATATGGATATCGATATGGATATCGATATGGATATCGATATGGATATCGATATGGATATCGATATGGATATCGATATGGATATCGATATGGATATCGATATGGATATCGATATGGATATCGATATCGATGGATATCGATATGGATATCGATATGGATATCGATATGGATATCGATATGGATATCGATATGGATATCGATATGGATATCGATATGGATATCGATATGGATATCGATATGGATATCGATATGGATATCGATATGGATATCGATATGGATATCGATATGGATATCGATATGGATATCGATATGGATATCGATATGGATATCGATAAGGATGTCGATATGGATATCGATATGGATATCGATATGGATATCGATATGGATATCGATATGGATATCGATATGAATATGTATATCGATATGGATATCGATATGGATATCGATATGGATATCGATATGGATATCGATATGGATATCGATATGGATATCGATATGGATATCGATATGGATATCGATATGGATATCGATATGGATATCGATATGGATATCGATATGGATATCGATATGGATATCGATATGGATATCGATATGGATATCGATATGGATATCGATATGGATATCGATATGGATATCGATAAGGATGTCGATATGGATATGGATATCGATATGGATATCGATATGAATATGTATATCGATATGGATATCGATATGGATATCGATATGGATATCGATATGGATATCGATATGGATATCGATATGGATATCGATATGGATATCGATATGGATATGGATATCGATATGGATATCGATATGGATATCGATATGGATATCGATATGGATATCGATATGGATATCGATATGGATATCGATATGGATATCGATATGGATATCGATATGGATATCGATATGGATATCGATATGGATATCGATATGGATATCGATATGGATATCGATATGGATATCGATATGAATATGTATATCGATATGGATATCGATATGGATATGTATATCGATATGGATATCGATATGGATATCGATATGGATATCGATATGGATATCGATATCGATATGAATATGTATATCGATATGGATATCGATATGGATATAGATATGGATATCGATATGGACATAGATATGGATATCGATATGGATATCGATATGGATATGTATATCGATATGGTTATCGATATGGATATCGATATGGATATCGATATGGATATCGATATGGATATCGATATGGATATCGATATGGATATCGATATGGATATCGATATGGATATCGATATGGATATCGATATGGATATCGATATGGATATCGATATGGATATCGATATGGATATCGATATGGATATCGATATGGATATCGATATGGATATCGATATGGATATCGATATGGATATCGATATGGATATCGATATGGATATCGATATGGATATCGATATGGATATCGATATGGATATCGATATGGATATCGATATGGATATCGATATGGATATCGATATGGATATCGATATGGATATCGATATCGATATGGATATCGATATGGATATCGATATGGATATCGATATGGATATCGATATGGATATCGATATGGATATCGATATGGATATCGATATGGATATCGATATGGATATCGATATGGATATCGATATGGATATGTATATCGATATGGATATCGATATGGATATGTATATCGATATGGATATCGATATCGATATGGATATCGATATGGATATGTATATCGATATGGATATCGATATGGATATGTATATCGATATGGATATCGATATGGATATCGATATGGATATCGATATGGATATCGATATGGATATCGATATGGATATCGATATGGATATCGATATGGATATCGATATGGATATCGATATGGATATCGATATGGATATCGATATGGATATCGATATGGATATCGATATGGATATCGATATGGATATCGATATGGATATCGATATGGATATCGATATGGATATCGATATGGATATCGATATGGATATCGATATGGATATCGATATGGATATCGATATGGATATCGATATGGATATCGATATGGATATCGATATGGATATCGATATGGATATCGATATGGATATCGATATGGATATCGATATGGATATCGATATGGATATCGATATGGATATCGATATGGATATCGATATGGATATCGATATGGATATCGATATGGATATCGATATGGATATCGATATGGATATCGATATGGATATCGATATGGATATCGATATGGATATCGATATGGATATCGATATGGATATCGATATGGATATCGATATGGATATCGATATGGATATCGATATGGATATCGATATGGATATCGATATGGATATCGATATGGATATCGATATGGATATCGATATGGATATCGATATGGATATCGATATGGATATCGATATGGATATCGATATGGATATCGATATGGATATCGATATGGATATCGATATGGATATCGATATGGATATCGATATGGATATCGATATGGATATCGATATGGATATCGATATGGATATCGATATGGATATCGATATGGATATCGATGATATCGATATGGATATCGATATGAATATGGATATCGATATGGATATCGATATGGATATCGATATGGATATCGATATGGATATCGATATGGATATCGATATGGATATCGATATGGATATCGATATGGATATCGATATGGATATCGATATGGATATCGATATGGATATCGATATGGATATCGATATGGATATCGATATGGATATCGATATGGATATCGATATGGATATGGATATCGATATGGATATCGATATGGATATCGATATGGATATCGATATGGATATCGATATGGATATCGATATGGATATCGATATGGATATCGATATGGATATCGATATGGATATCGATATGGATATCGATATGGATATCGATATGGATATCGATATGGATATCGATATGGATATCGATATGGATATCGATATGGATATCGATATGGATATCGATATGGATATCGATATGGATATCGATATGGATATCGATATGGATATCGATATGGATATCGATATGGATATCGATATGGATATCGATATGGATATCGATATGGATATCGATATGGATATCGATATGGATATCGATATGGATATCGATATGGATATCGATATGGATATCGATATGGATATCGATATGGATATCGATATGGATATCGATATGGATATCGATATCGATATGGATATGTATATCGATATGGATATCGATATGGATATCGATATGGATATCGATATGGATATCGATATGGATATCGATATGGATATCGATATGGATATCGATATGGATATCGATATGGATATCGATATGGATATCGATATGGATATCGATATGGATATCGATATGGATATCGATATGGATGTCGATATGGATATCGATATCGATATGAATATGTATATCGATATGGATATCGATATGGATATAGATATGGATATCGATATGGACATAGATATGGATATCGATATGGATATCGATATGGATATGTATATCGATATGGTTATCGATATGGATATCGATATGGATAACGATATGGATACCGATATGGATATCGATATGGATATCGATATGGATATCGATATGGATATCGATATGGATATCGATATGTATATCGATATGGTTATCGATATGGATATCGATATGGATATCGATATGGATAACGAAATGG